>CAUYQG010139287.1:0-36876 GCA_963574415.1 Tarsius wallacei | reverse complement strand
AGTACAGGTTTTCCCCGCTCAGTAAGTGCTCTAAGAACCCATCAGCATCAGTATACCACCTAACGTTGTTGTGAGAGGCTGCATTCAGCATCAGTGAATTTTTTTTTTTTTTTGGAGGTTCTTTCAAGGCACCCGCCCATTTCACGATAAGTGACTTAAGTGGCTTATGAGTACACCTATCCACATCACGTTGACTATTCAGCAGCTTTTGACCAAAAAAACGACATGATCCCCATGCCTCACCCTCCTTATTCACCAGATTTTGCCCCAAGCAACTTTTTTTTCTTGTTTCCTTGGATAAAAAAAAAAAAAAAAAAACTTCAAAGAAAAGTATTTTGCCAATGTGGAAAAGGTGAAACAAAACAAATGACAGAAGCACAAAGAGGCATCAAAATTGACGAGTTTAAAACTATTTTGAGCAGTGGAAAAAGCATCTTGGTAGGTGTATTACATCAGAGAGTACATTGAAGGTGACTGAAGTTTAAACGTGTAAGAATACACCATTTTTTATAAATAAATTTTGGGTTTTTGGGGGGTCTTCCTTGTATTTTATTGTGATGAATCTCATATATCTGCTGTGAAAAAAAGTCCGATTTTTCTTAATCATTCTTTGAAATCTGGGCATTTTAGTCACCATCTGTACCGTGTCACAACACTTACAATTCACATGAGCTGCCTTAATGTCAGGGCACGATAATGGAGGGTGTTCACAAAGAGGTCCCTTCTAAAAACACTTCTCAACATTGGTATTTTAAAAACCTCCCCACAGCTCTTTTATAACATTCTGCCTAATGTGCTTCCACTTGTATCCCAAACCTGAGTAGCCTGTACACAAGTACAGAGAGAAGTGGGTATTAAGGTGGTAAATAGTGGTGTTTATCATTAAGGAACACAACATATAGGAGATGGGTATAAATAGCAGGAGGCAGAATGTTGTCAGTGTTGTCAGGGAAACAGCCCCATTAGACATGAACACAAGGCTTTTGTTCTTGCTCCTGCCACTACCAGCAGTGAAATCTTGAACAAGCTATAACTCTCCTAAGCTGCAGTTCATTCAAACATGAAAGTGGGAGACAGGGGATGATGTGCTAAAACAGTGACTTTCCAACTATTTTATTTGTCCTTTAAGCAAAAATTTAAGTGAAAGTCCAAGATAAATATAACTGATAAAAATCACCCAATTTGAATCTAAGGTAGGATGCTCCGTGTCTAGCCCCAGGGCCCCATCTCTACTCTTTTCTGCTCATGTTGTTGGAAGTCCTGGAGTTCCCCAAAGCACAAATGGAATCCACCAGGTCCGTTGCCCAATGGTTTCCCCATTTGTATTTTGCCTTTATTTTGAGGTCAATATTTTATGTTTTGCAATTGTAGGCAAATGAATTCAGAAGAGGAGATAACAGAACATAATACAATGGAAAAGCTCTGGACACCCTATTGCCTAGTGATAACATTAATCAATAATTAAAGAAAAATCATACGTAAAATTCTATTCCTCACCATAAACTATCTTCCATCACACAGAGATTATTACCAAATACTCCTCTACCTTTTGCCCAGACGAGGGCACCACAAAGGGTTGTTGCTGCATTAACAGATTTTCTTGCTTGCACGTGTACACACACACACACACACACACACACACACACACACACACTCCTTAATTTCTTAGAGGTCTCTAAACAGACATTACCAAGAAATTTACACTAGAGAATCAATCAATCATTGCTCCAGGAGTACAATATTTAAAACTAGCTTTTCTGGATTCTACCTCAAGGTGATCTCACTATAGCAGCTCTTTAGAGATTTAACAACAAAATTATTATTTCCAAACTTTAATTGAGCTTCTTAAGATAGGTATTTATGATACTCTTCACAACACTTGGAGATTTTATGCTCTACTGTGGAATAGTTGGCTGCTTTGTTAGTATTCATTTTTATATTTCAGGTATTTAAATAGTGTTGTATGGCTTTATCTGGAAAATAAATCAATTTGACAATTTGTTTTTAGAAATGATGCTTTCACACTTTCTTGCAAACAATACAATCTTCAGGCCAAACTTCTACAGTCTCTACCTGAGGATATTTTATGACCGCCTCATGATTTAAATTAAAAATCCATTTTTAAGACACAATACTTTTTCAAAAAAGTATTGCCTTATGACTAGCAAATTAAAGATGATTTTTTCTTGCTTGCTTGCAAATAATTTCTTTAATCCAGAGCACGAGAAGTGAACTCTCATTAATGAATATTATTCTTGGTAAGCAGTAACCTAGAATCTTAAAAGTTTCATTTTTATCATTGATATTTTGAAGTTGCAACTTTGATCCATTACAACATAAAAAAGAAATGATTTTATTAGCATTCTCTTTCATTACTGGATAATACTCTGTATTGTTGGTACTACAATGGTTTCTCTATTAATGGTTTCTCTTAAAGAGGAATTCACAGATGATTTTAAAATAATAAAAGCAATAAAACTTCTTGGTTTCTCTAGATAAGATAAGTATTCTCATTTTTTCCCCTGCTGTTAATTTTCTGCTGATCCTCTGGTCAATTTGCTTCTAGGTATAATTCAAGAGACTGCTTCAATCAATAAAGATGCATAAAGCATGCGAAAATAATTATGCTACAAATTAGTTACCAAATTTAATTCTAAAGGCCTAGGATCTCCTTTTCTACAATCTAGAAAAAATTGACTTTCATTTTTTAATTTTTAGACACTAGTAGTAAATCTCATTTTTCACCAAATTATACTTGAAGGTAACAAAATGGGTATATTTGGTGGCAAGCCCGTCTACTTCCTGTATAACTGCCTTACATCTTGAGAAGCAGGTTTGGGCATAAATTTATACTGTACTGCTGTCTCTGACATCCTTTATCTCTTTCACATAATGTTTTTTAATTGATGAGATACACAAGCTTACATGAAAGTACAGAAAACCAAATAGGCCACTGGATTAATTATTACAAACACTCACATAACTACTACACTAGAATAGGAATAGAATACTGCTAGCACCTAACGCCCCCACCATGTACCCTCCTAATGACTACCCATCCCTTCTACCCTAAGGCTAACCACTAACCAGACATTTGTGATAGCGATTTCCAATTCTTCTTTATTGTTATCTCACTTGCACATACAACCCTAAACAGTATAGCTTAGTTTCACCTAGTTTTGAACTCTACATGAATGACTTCATACTGAATGTATTCTTTATTGTCTTGTTTATTGAGTCAATTCTCCATGTGCAAGGGTTATTCATCTTGTTGAGTATAGACATCATTCATTTTCTTTGCTGATAATATTCCATTATGTGAATATGCAAAATTTATCCATTCTATTTGTTGGACAGATGGGTTGTATCCAGTTTCCAATTTGAACTATTACAGACTAGTATGCTACTATAAATAGATATGTACTTATACATGTATCCCATACACGTTTCCCAAGGATATGGAGATGTGATATTGTTGAACCATAGCTTTTATATACCCTTAAATTTATTGGACAATGCCAAACCACATTCCCAAAGTAGTGTGATCACTTTTCACTCCCATCAACAGTCTGAAAATCCTTATTATTCCACATCCTTGGCAACACATAGAATTGTCCCACTTTTTACTAATTTGATGAATATGTAACCCAAGATACTTTACTTTCATCATACCCCCTGTTAGCTTGGTTAAAAGCACTGCACAATCACAGAGAACACAGAAATAGCTGAAGGTATTTCTCTCTATTAACTTCCTTGTATATCTTTGTTTTTTAATGGCCCTAGTCAAGTTTAAATCTTGGGACTTGGAAACTATATTCTTATTTTATTTCATTCCCTTTTATTCCTATAACTTTACAAAATAGACTATGTAGATCTATGACCCCTGGTAATACTATCCCACTTGATAGGAATATTAAGTACTAAAAAAGTAAAATTCCCTCAAAGGAAATTACTGATATGTCACTACTCTCCTCCATAAATATTATTTTATTTAGTAATCATACAATTAACACTTGAATCCTTCTATTTAGAGATACTTTTGCCCATTTTGAGCATCAATTTCAGATATGCAGGTAGCATATATTCTATTTACCTAGACACATTATGAATTTGGGATCTGAGATTATTTCTTCAAAAATACCCAGTCACATTCATTCTAACAGAACCCCATTGTTGACAGTCTTGAAATTTAAACCTCCAGAAATTGGTGGGTACATATGGAACAGGAATGAGGAGCAGAAAATTTTCTTTGAACAAACACTCTTCTTTAGACAGTGTTTTGACCTTCTCTGATCACACTGTGGGATGTTTACATTGACGTACATGTCTAACTTCCTTTCTGCCTCTGCAAATACCTTATTTTCCTCAAGGTCAGGTTCAAGTCTCCCTTGTCATGAAGTTGCCGTCCTGGAACATGGTCAACACCACTAAGTTCTTATGTCTTGACTATATGCTTTGGCACTTAATTATACTCTCCAGATTGTACCTCTCTGTACTTTGCTGTGTTAATCATAACCACTAGACAATAAGGTCCTAGAAAACAGGAACTTTTCCTGTCTTGCTCAAGACTATATCTTCAGTGTAAGACATAGTGTCTGGCACATAGCTAATGCTCAATAAAAATATATTGCATAAGTGAATGAATTTTTAAAGTCTTATGTTTTTCTGTATTTCTTAAATTCTTAAATGTCACCCCACAACTTGTAAATACTTATAAGCAACAACCATTTATTTATATTTTTGTTTTCCCTACAGCATTGAAGGTTATCACTTTATATAAATAATGAATTAAAATGGACCATAAAACAAGACTCATATTCCTTAAGGTAGCTACTCTTTCAAAACATTTATAACACACCAAATATAAGTCAAGAAACTGTAATGATGCTAAACAGAATAAGCACAAATACCTGGAATTTATACTTTATAATCCAGTTTTGCTAACAGAGATGCTACACCAAGTATGTGCTAAACAGAAGATCTGCGACAGCTTACACAAAATCAATTTACAATATTCAAGTTACAACAAATCCATGCAAAATTCATATGAAATCTTTTTTTATTTGTTTAGTTAGTCTCATCGAAACAGTAAAAGAAATCATTGTTGAAGTGCTTTGAACATGTATGACTATAATACTGTTTGCCATGAGAAAACATAGAACACAAATGTGAATCCTACTAAATGCAGTATGACTTAAGAAATTAACAATATTGCAATAGTATGAAAGTTCTAAGTGAAATACCTATTCTGTTATACTACTGTTACAGAGTAGACACAGACTATAGATCCCTGAGGGAAACTGCAAATAGAGACATCAATAGTTTCTCCACCAATTCTGAGATAAAAGTTCTGATTTTAAGACATTTACATATTTATTCTTTCTGCAAGAAGATTTAGATGAGTTTCAGATACTTCTCTCTTTTTATATAACAATCTCCATAAATCCTTAGTAGAAATTCTAGAGTAGACATCTTTTCCATACTTAGTCTTTTCGATTGAGTCATTCATAGGTTAGTACATTCATTAATTGATTCATTCACTCCTTCATGAAACATTCACCGAGGGCTCGCTGTGTACTAGATTCTGGGCTCGATGTAGCACATTCAATTACTCACCCACTTTAAATTGAAAGCTGATGATTTTTTTTACATACGGTCTTTTCATTATTTTGAAAAAATTGATTGTAATTACTGTTGAGTTACTATTGCCAGAAAGCACTGATTAGTCTTCAGTTTCATTTTGAAATCACAGAGAAAAAAATTATATAATCACCCCCAAATTTACAAAAGTTATTGAACTTTACTTTCAATTTAATCTGTCAGTTCTTCTAAATGTCTTTGTCAAAGGTCTCTGACAATTAATGAACCCTAGACCAAACTGTACAATCTGAATGTCTCTCCAATATATCCTGCCTGTGTTTTGGCATGCGGACTGGGGCAGAGTAAAACTGAATTAGACCCTAGGTACTTTAGGGCATTTCTCTTTCCTGCTGCTATTGCTAAAGCAAATTTAAGACTCAATTAAAGAGATGCAATTGTACTATACATCCTTCCTTCTCCCCTGCCTATCACAAGAGAATGTAAATCATACCACCTCTCTACCCCTAGGACCTTTGTTCCCACTAAGGATGTCTTTGATACTCAGTTTCCCCTATATATTTTATATTTATTTTCATTTTTAAGCTGGATGATCAGAGTGATACATTAATATGATTTCCATGATCATACTCCAACCTAGGGATTACATTGGCTCTATATGCTTCTAATAACAATAATTCTCTATCAATGAAGTGCTAGTATTAGAAATAGTGAATTTAAAAACATCATTGGAGAAGGAAATATTTTCTTAAGTTTGGAGGCAGTTCACAGGTAGTAACTGTGACTGCCACACCTGTAGCTTAACTGAGTAAAATAAAATCATTTGAAAGTTTCACTCACTATGCAGAATTGCATTCCTCTTCTAAAGAGTGAGCATGCCCTCAAACAATGAAGTGTTGGCTCCTTGCCAACTGACCAGACCACAAACATGGATACACCTTGGACAACGGACATCCTGGGCGCAGTAGCAGCAATGTTCTAACTCCTACCGCTTCCCACATGGAAATCCAGCAAAGAAAAACAACCTGGGGGGGTCACATGATCCGGGTTTGTCATCCTCTGCATCTGTCCCCATGTGTAAACATCTTGATGCAGAAGGAAACTGACTCATCCCTATCAGGAAAAGTCCGTTTTCCTCTGCCTAACATATACCAGGACTTGGGCCACATGAGGTCTGGGTAGGAAACCATACAGAATACGAACGTGTAACTTTACAAAACAAAACCTAGACTGTTTCCAACATGTTCATGCTACGAAGTCTAATGAAGGAGGCAAGCAGAGAAAGAAACTGAGAAAGATCAACATATACAACAAGAAAACTATCTAAAATGAAAATTATCCACAGACTAAAGGGATAAGTTATAAAAAATGACTGTAAAAAATTCTGAATACAGAGAGAATTAGAAACTTCAAAATGTTAGTAGCTATGTAATACTCTCACTGAGAGACAAATACTTGGGAAGCCACTCAATGACTGTGCTGGCTTCAAAAAAAAGAAGTGCACTGCTCCTAACAGGTTGTAAAATATGTTGGGAAAAAACACTGTAAGGTCTTTCATAAAGCAATTGCCCGATGCTGGTCAGGGTGAGAAACCACTATATTTGACTAATGCTTCTTTAATAAATAAAGATTTTCAATGACATATGAGAGTAGGATTAGGACATTAAGGACATACTATTCTAGAAATAAGACCCGCAGCTACAAGGAAACAAAAGGCTACAGTTTAAGAAATTACATTGTATAAGCCCTGCTTCCCATTTCTCACTTAAAGGCATAAGATCAATTAAAATTGCATGACAGACATGGAAGAAAAGAAATGATAATAAGAAGGACTTTGATTTCTGCGGCAGATTATGCTTCCCAAGGTGGCCACAACAATAACTCCAAGCCCACATGCTCTTTTACAGTATGACCTTCCTACTCCACCAACAAGAAGTGGAGTTTATTTCCCTTCCTCTTGAATCTGAGCTGGATTGGGAACTTACTTTAACCAGGAATAAGATGGAATTAACGCTGTGCTATTTCTGAGCCTGGGACTTAAGAGATTGCAACTTGGACCTTGGAGTACTCTTTCTTGGAACCTAGATCCATGCTGTGAGAAGCCAAAGCCAGCACAGGGAGAGGTGTGATTATGAGAGGGACAACTACAGTCCCTGGTGACAACCCAAGCTGAGCTTCCCCAGGTGTAGCACCAGCCATGTGAGTAAGACCATCCTGGACCAGTCATGTGAGTAAGACCATTCTGAACCTACAGGTCAGCCCCAAGAAAGCAGAAGATCCTCCAGTCAACCCAAAGAATCTCAAAAAATAATATAAGTAACAAATTACTATTGTTTTGCAGCCACTGCCTTTCGTTACCCAACAATAAATAACTGCAATAATTTGTTTAGCACTTTTTTTTAGAGACTGAGTCTTGCTCAGGCACCCGGCTGAGAAGCAGTGGCAAGATCATAGCTCCCTGCAGTTTCCAACTCCTGGGCTTACACAATCCTTTTCAGTCTCCCAAGAAGCTGGGAATACAGGTATGCGCCACATACCCAGCATTTCTTTATTATATCAATATAATGATAGGCAGACTTACAAAGAAAATGACAATACAAGGGAAATGGTTATTTTGAAAATATATGTTTTGATCTAATAGTGCATAAGCAATAGAATGTTCTCATTTTGGTATCTCTTTACATCACTTATTATTAAAAGCAGACACGGTGACTCACACTTGTAATCCCAGCACCTTGGGAGGCAGAGGCAAGAGGACTGCCTGAGCTCAGGGGTTGGAGACCAGTCTGGGTCTCAAGACCTTGTCTCTATAATAAATCTAAAAATTAGCCAGGCGTGGTGGTGTGTACCTGTAGTTCCAGCTACTTGGAAGGCTGAGGCAAAAAGATTGCCTGAGTACAGCAGGTCAAGGCTGCGGTGGCCGTGAGCATGCCACTGAATTCCAACCTGGGCAACAGAGTGAGACTCCAACTCAAAAAAAAAAAAAAAAAAAAAAATCATAAAGTCTCACCAAAGCAAATTTAAATAACAGAGGCGCTGCAAACTTTGCAAGGAATAACAGAAATATTAAAGTTCAGCAAAAACATTAAAAAATATTTAACTTTCATTTCAGCAAAGATACACAAAAGGGTATATACTTATATTGAAAACTCTTTGCTCCTCCCTTCTTCTCTTTGATTATTCAAATACTTTCCCACCCTCAAAGATGTATACATATTAATAATTTGAAAACATCAAACAATGGTAAGAAACACTTATGTTTCTCCTGAACATTGCAGGCGAAGGTAGATGATCGTTGCCTATGACGTACATTTTAAGTCTCTATCCATGCAACAGCTATACTATAAAGAAGGCCTATACATTTACTTTTATTTTGTAAGTGCCCGTAACTTTTTCAGTTAGCAAACAAGAGCCACTGGCAGCTGGAACTTACTTTTTTCTTCCATCATATCTATACCCAGTTCTGTGTCGTTTCTAGAATATATACTGGAGACATTAGAAATTTATTAAAATCTGGAAGGGAGTCTCATACAGGGTTAGAGCAATCTAAAAATATACAGTAGAGCAGGAAAATGGACAAAGACTGACTACACAGATAATACCTAATATGACAACTCAAGACAAGAGGTGACTGAGATGGAGCCTACTGACCTCTCTACCTTCCACTCAAAAGACACAGAACCTCCTGCAATTGAAGAGCCCTAACAGGTGGGTAATCATTTCTCCTTTCCTGGACATCCCTTCCTACAGAGCAGAATCTTCCATAATAACACCAAGGGCTGTGTTACTGAGAGCCACGAAGCCCACTTTCATGTCTATCTGAGGAAAGTGATGTGGTCCTCGTGCTGCTGGTACAAGCCCCCAACTGGCAGGAGTCCTCCTTCTCAGAGATTAGCAGCCTTTTCTCTTAGCATGTTCCTGAATGGGGTAGCAGTTAGGGATTGGGCAAATACCCAAAGAGATGGAGGAGGAGAAAGAAAGGAGGCTTAGAGAGTCCATCTACATCCAGATAAATATCTGGTGCAACTTCTGGAACAAACACATGTACACCTGAAGAAACACCTGAAGAAGGCAAAAACAGCAACCTCCTAGCAAGGAGTTATTTCCACCGGAGTATGCTTTTGGGTGATAGCTTGTAAAATGATTCGTTGTTCACTTCACCTTGATGAAACAATAGTTGTAATAAAACCAGTACTGGACTTGGAGTCAGAAGTTCAATATCCAAATCTTGGCAGGGCCAGTAATAGCTAAGTGACAATGAGCTCAATTTTCCGTTCTACAAAAAGGGATTTGGATCAGATGAACCCAAAGGGTCTTTTTAACTCTAACTTTCTGTTCATTCTAACCTTTCATTCTTTAACATCAAATAGAAAACTTCCTTCTTCTCTAAGTCCCTCCATTTGCATAGATTATTGAGTGTGGGATTTTCCCTCCACTACCTATTTATTTCTACATGGTAGGGAAGAAGGAAGGTAAGAGAATGTGTGTTGGCAGCATTTTGAGGTATAGGACATACATAGTAGTAAAGACAAGGTAGTTCACACTGAAGCCTTCACCTTGGGCACTGGCCTCCTTGGTAATTCCATATCTCAAGCTAGCAATGGCAGGCGAGTGCCTAGGTGATCCATCACATCCAAAAGCAGGGTTGTGGCATGCCTTTCATGTAATTGGCCTCTGTTTCCCAGGACACATGAAGAATGGAGCATATTTTGTGATACCTTCAGGGAAAACGTAGTTTCTGATGTTCAACAGGATAAAGTTGAGGTTGGTTGGATACACAGAAGTTTCACGTGCTGTGCCAAGGTTGGGAAAACGTTCCCTGGGGTCAAATATCCATAACATGGCTTGGTGGTATGACACATTTCTGCTCTAATATAGATATGTTTCCTTATTTTTCTCTCTAGGAGTACTGGCACATTCAAAACAAAGAATCAAGGTGGACAAAGCACAGTGTCCTAGGCTGCAGTTCTGCCCTGGATTCAAAACAGTTTCTCCATGGGAAAATCTGATGCGCTATTTGCTAAATAATTAAAGAATATAAGTTATCAACCAGAGAAAAAGGTCCATCCATATGGGGAGTTTAAAAGCTCTAATGTTTTAGCAAGTACTCTAAATTATATATGACATTGGAAGAGAAAAATATCACCAGTAATACAAGATATTACAAAATAATGTAGAATACACATACTCAAGTACACTAATATTGTGAGACTGAGTTACGTACTTCAAAATCTATTTTCTCATTCTAATGAGATGTAAGTAGAATTACTCAGTGGGATTTATGGAAAGGCTCTTTAAAGGGAGTCAACTCAGACAGAAAGGTTTCTGTTAGCCCTTCCACCTTCCCCCTTTTTCTAACCACCAACTGAACGTGGCAACATGAACCCCAGCCACCATCATAGCCTACTTGACGATGGCAGTCATGTCCTAGGAAGCAGAGTGCCAAGAAAAAAATCATGGTTCCTGAAAAGACATGCAGCTCCCAAACCATCTATGGACTGTTTCTCTTTAGAATTCTTACATATGTGAAAGGAAGAAACTTCTTTCCAAGTTAAACTGATATTATTTGGGGGGTTTCTGTTATATGTAATTATTTAGCTTATGAATTTATCAAATTTTACTTTCAATCTTAGAAATCCAAGCCTGTAGATCAAATCCTCTTTTGGGGACCAAAACCCCCATTTGGCATGAATAGCTTTTAACTATGTGGCAGAAGGGAAAAGATATCTCATATAAAATCAATCATCTAACCCAAAGATCTTCAGTTAACTGAAAAAAAAAATGTTTAAGAGAAAACTCAATTTGTTTTGCCATGTCAATACAGAAATAGGTTGTTGAGGAAATTCACTCAAGTTTTTGATTTCTCAATCTTCTCATTGTATAATGGAGATAATAATGACCTACCTCGTGAGCACAGACAGAGGATTAACTAATTAACAATTGTCAATCACCATGAAAATACAAATTTTAAAAAGCAGTAAGACTTTTCATTAAACTATTAATGGCTATGCTAGTAATTTCTTCCTTCACTGGAGAAAATTTACATTTGATAAGCACCAAAGGCTCATAGCATAATAAGAATAAAACTTAAATGAAAATTAAGTCAGAAGACATTTCATGACATTGTAACAAAAATATTAAGGCAGAAGATGCTACTATCAAATGTAGCCTCTTGGAGACAGGTTAACATATTTCTGCTGAAATAAGAAACTTCAGACCGGGCGTGATGGTTCATGCCTGTAATCCCAGCACTCTTGGGAGGCTGAGGCAGGAGGATCACTTAAGTTGAGGCCAGGAGTTCAAGATCAGCCTAGGCAATATAGCAAGACCTCTTCTCTACAAAAAATAGAAAACATTAGCCAGGCTTAGTGGCATGCACCTACAGTCCCAGCTGCTCAGCAGGCTGAGGCAGAAGGGTGACCTGAGAACAGAAGGTGGAGGCTATGGTGAGCCATGACCACACCATGCACTCCAGCCCAGGCAACAGAGTGAGACCCTGTTTTATGAATATAAACTCTCCTTATTTTTATTATTATTTATTTATAAGCCACTTATAAATAAATAAAAGTAACTTTATAGGTTAGGCTATGCTTGCTATGTTATTTTAGAGACATATTCTTGTTTTATAGCTCACTTCTAACAGTTGTTTATAAACTCTACCCTACATGATCTCTTTCCAGCTGCTCATTGGACACTTTAAATTTCCAGTTTAGTAACTTGACTTTACAGTTACTTGTTTTGTGGAAACCTACAGCACTTTTTACATGCACTATTTCCTGACTGAATCCTTTAATTTGAGTGTGCAAACGCTATGACAGAATTCTACTGCTCATAAAATTATTTTCTGTATGAGACATCAGAATTTGAACTCAGAGTCTTCTTATCCGTCTACAGTTCCCCACCTGGAGTATCATCCACCTTGCCCTTCCACCCCCCACCTGCTCCCTTCCTGTTCATTTCCTAGTGATCCCTCTGGCCAACTTCACCTCTGGTCTCTTCCACAAGGCTTTTCCTACCAGCTCCTGCAGGCACTCACTGCTTCCTTCTTTGAACAATTAGAGAATTTACAATCCATATTAGCAATTCTGGCATGTAATGGCATACCGCTACATTCAGTATTACATTTTCAGGTACATTTGTCACTTTCAAATACCGTTCACATGTTTTTGGATTTTTTTGTTTTTTGAGTTGGGGGTCTCACTCTGTTGCCCAGGTTGGAGTGCAGTGACATGATCATGGCTCATCACAGCCTCAACCTCCTGGGCTCAGGTGATCCTTCCACCTCAACCTCCCAAGTAGCTGGGACTACAGGCTCATGCCACCACATCCTGCTAAATTTACTTTATTTTATTTTTTGTAGAGAGGAGGTCCCGCTATGTTTGCCTAGGCTTGTCTCAAACTCCAAGGCTCAAGTGATCTTCCCATCTCAGCCTCCAAAAGTACTGAGATTACAGGCATGAGTCACCACACCTGGTCCAAATGTGTGTTTTGTTCCTTACGTGCATGGTAAGATGCTAGGCAATAGGTTAATGACTCACATTTGCTTTGTGCTCTCACAATGCTCAGCCAAAGGTGTGCATATAATAAAACACACTAACACATACACAATAAGCATGTCGCTTTACTATGTTTGGTGCACTGCAAAAAATAGGCAACTGCCTTTTTAGTCATTTGTTGCACATATGCGTTTCTTTAGGCACTAGTCTCCTAAAACACAAAAGTACAAATCTCTAATACGTAAGTGAGCTCACTTAGACCAGATGATTTTCCAAACCGTTGATCACCTGAACCTCTATTTCAGCTAGACCAATTCTATGATGCTTATACTCACCTACCAAAGTGAGGTATGAACATTTTTAATTGCACCAAACTAAAATGAATATATGTTCTAATGCCTTAGCTAATTCACAAAACCAGAAGTAAATCTTTTCAAATCATCCTAAAAGTTGCATGGGAAAATTCCATGTTATTAAATAAATAAACCACAAGTATAAAATGTTTTACTGATGCCCACTGCCTGACTATCTTCTCACACACACCAGAGTGCAGGTTAAACACTGATGTCAGGATCTAAGTTTTAATACTGGGGTCCCAAAAAATGTATCCACATTTGCTCAAAAGATGGCATTAATCAAATGAATGCTAGTGTCACTATGTGACAGACAGGACAACAGAAATGGTCAGTGCAACCATCTACCAAGTGTGACTTGTATTCACCTTTTGTTATCGGTATACATTGAGTATTACGATTTTGATATACCTTTTTCCTTTCTTAAAATTAGTACACATTTTTTGGCACCCTATGTATATTGCATAGAATCAAATTAGAATAAAGTTCTATGTGGAAATCTTCTCTATTCCCAAACATGGCATACCCTACACTATATAACCAAAACTTCGAGGCCTTCCTAAAAAAGGTAATGAACACAATTAAACTAACTCATTTTTTCCATTTGCCCTAGCATCAACCACACATTACTCCTTTTTGAATTTTAGAAGGGGAGAAATTTAAGACAGAATGCCAAATATTAACTCATATCAACTCTTTCAGAATCTCTCAGGATTCTGGAAGACATTCAAACCTGGAATCTGACTTATGCAAATTACTCTTAAAGGAAATAGTATAATCTTTACCAATACCAATAACACGAACGCTAATAATACCTGATGTTTATCAAGTTCCTTCACCATGTGGCAAGTATCTTACTAGGATGACACATCCATTATCTCATTTAATCGCCACCACACTTTATGTCAGCAATTTTATTACCTTTTCATTATTGTCCCTGCTTTACAGATAAGGAAATTTTAGACTAAAAATTTAAGTAATCTGCCTAAGGCCACACAGCTAGTTTGGGGAGCACTGAGATTTGCATTTAGGTGGGCCAGCTGCCAGAGCCCACCCCTCGATCCATTATGCTGACGTCTCTACCAGGCCCATTAACCACACAACACTTTGTACTCATTTTAACATTTTGAAGTTTTGTTAATTCATTTCTCCTTCAGAAGATTGGTAAGAATTAATTACTACTGAATGATTACATTGATTTTTTAAGCTAATGGAATTTTTAATGAAAATAATACTAAGGGAGATGATGGGAAAATGCAAGTCTGAAAATCAGCCATAAAAGCAGCCTGTTAAGATTCACAGGATCGTCACAGATTCCAAGCAATGAACAGGAAAATTAAATTTGTCTGATAATTTCTTTTGTGGGGGGCAGGGGGCTGGTGGGCATAACCAATAATTCCTTAGTAATAAGATTTCCCATAAAGATGAACCTTAGTATATATTTTCAAAAAGGAAAGAAAACCCACTGCTCTAATCCTATGAGAGCAAAGCACCCTTCTTAGCATCCATTTGCTGGATTTCAATAAGGCATTAAACCCCGTACGTCAAAATTCCTCATCTTGAAAGACAAGAACACTAACCAGCCTTAATGCTTTATACATCTTGCTTTTACAGACAAGATTTGTAGGGTGTCACATTCACTTGCCATAATAATCCCAGTTACAAGGGGCCTTATATCCAGCAGTCGAAATTTAAGTAGTAACCAACCTGAGGAGAGGAGATCCTTTATTACTAAAAACAAAAGAAAAAAGAAAAAAAAAAGTGCTGGATCAGGAATAGTGTTTTTTTAAAAAATGGGGGTAAGGTTGGGGAGAAACAGATAATGTACAAAGGGAAAATGAAGCCACAATTCACGTAAGGAGGAAGCACGTTAAGTCGGCTGATGGCTACCTTTGGGTGCTAGCCTAAGTCACAACTAGTGCTTGGAACAACTCTAGCCAGAAAAGGACTGTATCTCAGATTTAACCCAAGCAAAAAATAAACCCATCAAAACTGCTTCTTTCTCCTTGCTAATATCAAGTGATGGCTACCCAATAAACCTGAGGCATTCAGAGACACAACTAATCAATTGCTGAACTTCGGTGATTTTGCCTCCTAAGTATTTACTAAATTTTACCCTCCTCTCCATGCCTATGACCACTGCTCTAGTTTTGACCTCATCTTCTCTTACTACTACAATTGCAAGTGCCTCTTATCTGGAATCCCTTCCCCCCATGTTCCTCCTCAAATCTACTCTGCAAAATACAGTCTAATCTGACATATGTTTGCTCCCCCGCATAAAGTCTTCGATGGCTACCCTCTGCCTAAAACAATATTATCAAACATTCCTAAGTCTCTAAACTCAATATTCAAATGAAGTCTTACTTGGCTGTCCAGTATGTAAAACAGTTTCAGCCTGGGCTGTTCTGGTTGCAAGGAAGGGAGAATTTCTGTTGACTCCTTACCATCACTCCTATACCTGGTTGATAACTGTGAGGATCCTCATAGTAGTTTGAAAAACCAGAGAATCAAATTTAGCCTTGCCCCCCCTATTGCCAGACCCTAACTGCCCATTCCTGGTTCATTGTTGTAACCAGCCTCTAATCTCCACTATTCATGCCTTTCTTTAATTCTCTCTCAATTCATTCCAGAGTTGATCTGTGTGACCAATAGAATATGGCAGAAGTAATGATATGTCACTTTCAAGATTAGGTCACAAAAGACACTGCGGCTTCCATTTTGGTGGGTGTGTCTGTCTCCCTCGCTCTCACTCTCGTGCACTCTTCTCTCTCAAATTATTTGTTCTGGGAAAAGCCAGCTGCCATGTCATGAGCTACCCATACAGAGAGGCCCAGGGAGTGAAGCCTCAGGCAGGTATCCAGTCAGCAGCCTTGTGACTGAGCTTGAAAGTGGCTCCCCAAGCCCCATCCAGGCCTTCAGATGACTGCAACCTCAAAAGAAATCTAGGATCACAATCTCTCAAGTAAGCTGCTGCCAAATTCCTGACTTTGAGAAAATACATGGTTATTGTTGTAAGTCAAAGGCTTTGGAGTAATTGTTATGCTGCAATAGTTGATAACTAATATATTCATAGTCTCTAGTTTCCTATATTACACATTTTCTTCTTGCATGAAGTTGATTTGCAGGTACTATGCTTTTTCATACCTCTGCCCTAGTCTTCTTTCTCTTCTGTGGGCCTGAAATGTTCCTTTCCCTTTCCTGACAAACTCATGCTCATCACTAAAGGGACCGTGTGCTCCAGGAAGCCCGCCCTGAAGTGCCCAGCTAGTCTCAATGACCCCTCACAATCATTTATCTCTCAAAAGACCCTGGGCCCTGTACTTATCGATCATAGAGCAGGATCCTGATAAATGTTATTGAATTGAATTGCTGATAAATGCATGGTGGGATTTGGGAAAACATACTACTAGGAGGTACTACCAAGAGGTACTATTCATTTCGGCATCTGTGGATAGTCTTAGGAGCATAGCGAGAAATGGTGCCATATATGGTTCACATTACACTCAGCCAAACCACAGTATCTAATCAATATAATATTTGTATTATTAAGCACTTGTCAGTTTTAAACTGTTATTCATGAGAAGAAAGCTATTACTATTAAGCTGTGAGGCACCAACTTAAGCTCTGTGAGTAGCCATTAGCAATAATGAAGGCAAAGCATGGTTGTTTGCTCTTTTGCTAGGCACTGAGATGAAAGAATTTCTGGGCGCTCGGCTTGAGAAAGGAAATTAACAGTAATGGAAGGAGACAAAAAGAAACTAAGGTGAAGCGGGCGGTGCTGTGTTCATTTGTGTTGCTTCATAACCATCACTTCAGGCCAAATGACAAAATAATACACGAATAACTCCAAAAGAAGCTCCATTTAGGTTTCCATAGGTTAAAGAAGGTGATGGTAAGAAATGATTGAGTTTAGAAGATTGTATTCTTTCTCCCAATACAGAGAAGTATTTTGGTGGAAAAACAAAAGGAAAGCACAAATCAATGGACTAAGGCCTGTACCCTAAAATTAAAGTCCTAGGAAAGAAAAAAAAAAGCAAAAAATAGGGGTGGGAAGTGCTAAATTATAGGGAGAAACTATTCAGAAGACAAGAGCAAAGAAACAACTCAAATATGCGCTCTCAAATAAAATTTTAAATCTTTCCCTTTGAATGCATGGTAATATACATAATATTTAATATAAAATATTAAACCAGATCACACAGCCACAGGGCATGGCTTTTTAATAACCAGCATAAAAACTGGTAAAAAGCAAATACTTTGCATAGAAAATAAAATTAAGAATAAGAAATAAGTATATGATAGATTTGACAGATTTCTTTTCTAAAAGATTATAAAAGCATTCTCCAGAGTCTGTCAGTCTGATAATTTAATTATGATGGGGAACATTTTTATAAAATAGACTTTAAAAAGTTAAGTTTAAAGGCAATTTGAGTAATAAAAAGATATACTTTAAATAATTCATAAATTAAATAGAAAAATGTTTTGTTGATACAACCAAAAAAAACACATTTTAGTATTTGAATGTATAATACTGTTCTCTCTAAAAGAATATTTCTATGAAATCATTTCAACAATGCCAACCTTTCTATAAAAGTCTATTTTGCAGGAATGCTAGAGATAGGTAAGTCGGTAAGTGCCCTTACTTTTAGTTTCTGCTTTTGTAATCAGCTACTAGTTCACAATAGATCTAAATATCTGCCCTTTATTCCAGTATCACCAGAAATCCAGTAGCTCCAGGGTGATCAAAATGAGCACAACTCCAGGAAAGCCACACAAGATAGACCAGGCGTCATTATGAAGATAAACTGATATGAAAATGCACATTTCTCAAGACTAATTGAGATTTTTACTTGGAAAACAGTTGTGTATATGCCCATGTATACATCCTAGTTATTAATTGTGCATTTTAAGGCTGAAGTTAATGAAGCTCACCACCCCTGTCATCCTTGTCCACATTTTTATTTAGTCACCAGGGGGAGCTAATACTGCTCCATGAGTAGAATCTAGAATTAAATTTTTCTTTAAAAAATGAAAAAATTAGATTTAATGTGGTATTAAATATAACTCAGATATGATAACACCCATAAGGCAAATATATTATACATGCCCCCCCAAAAGGAACTAGATATATATCCTTATATATCATAGTAGAATCTTGCTATGCTTAATAGATGACATGTAAGCCCAATCATTTATGCATGTCTTTGGTCCTATTGGGAACTCACCATCCTGATTTTATACATTTGCCCATTTGTTGCACTGACCCTGTTATTTTCTTGGTTTGAAGTACTGCTATGATTCTACTTTTTAACAGCTAATCCTTTGCTCAAAAATAACCCATATAATTACATTATAATCATATTTAAATGAATGTTTCTTTATCCTTTCACTTCTAATATTTTCATCTGTTCCAAATATATTTTTTCGCACTTTTAATGTGTGTTCAAAGAGTTCTACCCAATAATCTACTTAAATTCATTCTACAATTCACCCAGGAGACACAATCCCTTTAAACTTTGAGAGGCTCCAGTTGGAACAAAGAGGGGAAAAGGGTTCAGAGTTTGTGGAATAATCATCTCTAATCGATCAATTTCCCCTGAAGGTAAAACCAAAAGAAATGAGGAGAGAAGAGTTCCAGTCCAATTCCTTGAAGTTTAAAGGAACTAAGCCCTGAGGCACAGCATAGAACAATTCCTACCTTCCCCTCCCAAGACCTATTAAGAGGTCATAGATCTCTGTGACATTGCTACCATTCCCCAAAGACGAGATCCCCAGCTATAGACTTAGCACAAAGAGAAGGGTGTAGAAATAGTCTACTTTAAATAGCTTCTTTAGCAACCCACTACTTTATAAAGGAAGTAGGCATCAGTCACAAGCATCTTAAGTAATGTGAAAAAAAATTAAATGATATCAGGCAAAAATGTAAAAAATCAACATCTTAAGTATTACCATGTTGAATTTCACATTTGAGAACAGGCTAAAATGTGACAGAGCCCTTAAGTACACACGGCTGTATCTAAATAGCTAAACATTGCCCTGCTTACAAGATAAACTGAATGGCTGCAGAGGGCCTAAGATAGTGGGTCTCTTTTAATTCATCTTCCTCACAAAAGAGACCCCACTGTTTCCAATCCTAAATACAGACCTTCATTTATAATTTTTACACTTCTCCACAGGGACAAACTGACAGCTTTAATTACCATCAATGACCATCAAGGACATGGTGGAAATTCTTGAAGATATTCTCCCATGGTTTGTGTTCTTGACATTTTATTTACAATTTTTGGCAAATGAATCCTGAAACCACACAGTTAGACTGTTATATATTCATTATTAATTATGCAACTAAGGCAAGACCATTTATCTAAAACGACTGTGGTTCTACAGACATCCAAAGTTAACATTTTCTTATACATAGGGAAATAATGCTTTTTTTCTTGAATTCTATTCATTTCAAAAGATTAATTTTTTAATAACTCAAATGAATCAAGGAACAGGTGATTTGCGAATGTAGTTATAACCCATACAAGACAGTCTTCACTTAGGTTTTACTTGTAAAAAATAAAGTGAATGCACCCATTTATTTTCTATTTCTAGACAATTTCCTCCTTCAGAAACTTTCCATTCATAATCAGTAGCTTTCTTATGACTCACAAATTATTAAAGCAGGCTGAGAGTAAAAATACCTAATAAAATGCGGACATCAAAAATACAGAAAAATCTTTCTTATACTATACCTTTAACATCAAACTATTTAACTTTAATACATTAATAAATGTAATAACCCATCAGTCATAGTGAGAAAATGTAATTCATCAGTACAAGCCGTTTATAAATCCCAGTTACAATACCCAAAAGCATTCAAAGAGATTTGAGAACGGACCTAAAAATGATTATTTTACATTCATGTTTTGGTAGCGAGTTTTACAAACAAATCCTCAAGAAGAGAATGGCGCAAATTCTTTAACGATATAATCAGGTACAATATCGAAAAATCCTGCCGCAGTCAAATTAATGTGGAAATAGAACAGCTTTGATAGCAGGTAATTACTGAACTGACCCTTCTTCCTAAACTAGAAAAAGAAGCACACTCAGCCTACAGCTCAGAAGCAAGAACCAATCATAGATGATCACTTTTTCTTTGGTAAAATGCATAGAAGAACTCGGTCACAGCCCTGACAGTTGAAGATAATGACACATTCAACCTCCACCTCTTTCTCTAACACTGAGAGGAGCAGAGATTTGGTGAGTTGTTTTTCTGGTAGTCAAGAGTAGCAGTCTCCAAGATATACAGTACATTATCATAGAATAGAGGGGATATCCTAAATATTTAGCAACCAATCAGAATGGACACCAGTCATAAATATCCATCCAGGTGCAGATCAGACCTTCCTGAGAACAAAGAGTTATACAGTACTGCAGTCCCCTTCCTTCCATCTCATAATAGTGCAGTCTATTGGGTCCAGTGGAATGGACTTATGGATCATTGTATTTAATTTTAATTAATCTAATTCACACAAAATCCTCAAATTTTGACAACTGACTTCAAAAGTTTTCTGCAAGAAAACTGCAAGATATTGACAGTTGAGTACAAGTAACCAACAAGAAAATGTCAAATCTGGCTCTTCTGCTCCCAGTAAAAGCTCTTTGTCAGCCTCAGTATGAAAAAGAGGGAGAAAAAGAAACAATTTAATCAGAGCTGACCAAGAATTGGCAAAACAAAAGTTGACAGGACCAGGAAAGTTATTTGAAATATGGGCTTATAGCCACCATTGATAACAACGAACCCCACAGAAAAGCATAATAACATATATTCTTTCTTTGGCGGTTTTGTGAGATATCTTTTTCAGTTCTAACAATCATTAAGATAAATTACCAAAATAAATAAGCATAGACCAGGACTTCAAAATAACATTATTTTTAAAACTTGTTTATTTCATCTTTACCTAATTTTTTAGTTTCTATTTTTGTGAATGTTGCATAATGTATTAATAAATATATATTATAAAAGTCCATACTAATTTTTTTTTTCCAAAAAGTTTTAGAAAACACCAGCCAGTCAGGCATGGTGGCTCATGCCTGTAATCCCAGCACTTTGGGAGGCAGAGGCAAGAGGACTGCCTGAGCCCAAGGGTTTGAGACCAGACTGGGCAACATGGTGAGACCTTGTCTCTACAATAAATCCAAAAATTAGCTGGACAGGGTGGTGCACGCCTGTAGTTCCAGCTAATTGGAAGACTGTGGTGGAAGGATCGCCTAAGCCCAGCAGGTCAAGGCTGCGGAGGCCGTGAGTGTGCTACTGCACTCCAGTCTGGGCAACAGAGTGACACTCTGACTCAAAACAACAACAACAACAAAAAAATACAGTCTAAAAAGTAAGACGCATGTAGAGGGGGCCAGGAAATGGAAACCATTAAAGTCACAAACTGCATTTTGGGGGCTTAGGAGAATGAAGTAGGCTAAAAACAAATAATTTAGGTACAAAATGAGGAACTGAACAAAATGGAAGAAAATAGGAAAATAAAACTTATAGTGCCCAAAGCCTAATTAATATAGAAATAGATAATTAATTAATAATATATAAATGATTAATAACAAAGTATGAATAATGAATTAATAGAGTAATTAATACAGAAATATGCAAATAAAACTTATACTGCCTTAAGCCTAATTAATATGAACTAAAAAGTTAAAATATCACATTTACTTCACAAAATTTATTTCAACTAATGATTTGATAAAATAACAGCAAAGACGAAAGTTCTAAAGCAGTTTCAATATGTCTTTGTGAACATGATGCTTCGTTCTATAAAACACTCATTTGTCATACTCCCACTGCTAGCAGGACTAGCTGTTAGAGTATTTTGTTGTCCAGTGAAATGAACCAGTCTCTAATTGCCACAACCATGTGACACACACACACACTCACTTTCACTGAAAAAAAACTATTTGGCCAAATAATAACAATAATATTCCAGATGTCTAAGCTCATAAAAATTGTGTGAAGCTTCCAGGAAGTCTTATAACTTTTAAAACAAAATTGAGTGAACCTACTACTTTATACTGACAAACAGCAGCCACTCATCAATTCAGTTCATTTTTCTAAAAAAGTGTGAACCCATACAGAAATATTTGTAAAGAAGGCTTTAAAAAGCTGGTCTACAACATGTTTCCCAAACATGACAGAAGAGTTACTGTCACATGATTTCAACTTCTCTATTAATAGTATGGTGGACCAAAGTTAAGGACCAATACAATACTATTTAGTTTTTTCTGCATTTGTGCCAGGCAATTCACATTATATTAATGATGTGAAAGAACACTTAACAGACAATTCAAGTTTGCAAATTAACAGGAGAGAAGAGAAAAATGACTCAGAATAACAAGCATACAGTATTACCAAATGCACTTTACACATTTATCCTGTTAAGTGTAGCTTAGTTTCGATGATTTACAATGCTAGTTCTTACTCAGTTTTGTAAGCATAATAAAGTCTCCGTAATCTCAGCCTTCCCCACAGCACCCTGCTATTAAATCTTTGTTGAGAAGTGTGATGAGACCCCTCTGGCTTCCAGCCCTCCCCACCCCCTGAGGGAATTGGCAAGAAATGATAGGGTTTATGGATTAGTAAAATGAGAGGTTCTCTGTGCTTTTCCTTCTTTAAATATATATTTTGATAATCTGTCTTCTGCATCAGAGAGTCCCAACAGCATTAGAGTGTTGATCTCCCTCCCTTCCCAGCCTCCAGGAAAAAGACAGCAAGACTGGGACAAGACAGGTGGTTTCCATCTACTGCTACAATTGAAGAGAGGGATTTAATTTTTTCTTTCACCTTTCCCCCTATTCCTTCAAGCAGGGATGATACATAACTTACTCACACATGTTAGATCATAGACTGGGAGAAATTGCACCATGAGACAAAGAAGAGAGAACTCATCTGCTGAGTGTCGTCTTGTCCCTTTCTATCTTTAGTGACTGTTTTGTTCTTTCCTAGATCATGGATATTTGTCCAGAACAATGTCCATATTCCAGAATGCCCTCATAGTGACAGACACCATGAATTGTGTGCATGACAATCACAATCTCCACGTCCCTGATAGATCCATTGCCTATTCTATGAATAGTTTCATACTGATGGCAAACCATGACTTAACCTGGCACATTCTCAATCCTCCAGCTGCCTTTGAAATCTGGGTCTAGAATTGATCATCTTGCTCTCTATTTGACCTTCATCTCCAAAAACTCAGTCTGGTCTAGGCAAGACTGTTACCAAGATTTCAAGACTTTCGATATGGCATGAATCAGTTTTCATCGAGGCAGACTGTCCAGGGAATGTGCATCATCCTTGGGGATAAAAGTCACCAAAGGAACAGATCTGAAGTTACCAAGTGTGAGGTAATTGTCCAGACATTGCCTCTTTTCCCCTGTACTTGACTTCTTTCTGCCTCTCCCCCAGGAAGCAGCCTCTGGCCAAGACCAGTCTCTGAAGGATATACATATTCTCAATAATGAGTCACAGGGTGCAGGTGACCAAGCAAAGCTGTAATGTGGTCATCACGTGCAATCAATGTAATTGTAAACACAGGATAGGAATTTGATTAACTGACTATAAAACTGTTTGCTGTACTGCCCCAAAGGGCAGTTTCTTTCTCAATGACCCTCCGCTGTCCCTGCCTCATGAGCAGACTTGCCTCCTGTAAGTTCTAATAAACCAGTGTCGTTCCCTGCTGTACCTCTGGGTGGCTTCTTTGGAATATGTAGAAAACCTTATGCACAAGCCCTCTTAGCTTTGGAGTTGCCAGTTACCAAAAAAAAAAAAAAATCCTCAGTTAAGGTTAGGGAGGAACTTGAGGCAAGGCTTCTAGGCACTCTCCTAAAAGAAATACCCTAAACAACCCATAAAAGTGTCAGAAGACAGAATACATCAACTTTCTGGGGTTTTTTGCAAATCAACAAGTTGTAAGATTTCTTTCTCTTCTCAATCTACTCTATAATTAACCCTCCAGTACACTACTGAGAATTCCCTTTCTCCATTGATATTTCTTCAGGCAATGTCCTAGCTGGGTAGGACAAAAAATGTGTTAAGTAAAGACTTCAAGCTTAATAGAAGGGAAGCCACAAAAAGCACAGAACATATGAAGAAAGCAGCAAGAGACTATGAAACAGGTAGGAAAAAAGGAAGAGTCTTGGACAAAGGACTGGAATCAAAGGAATATTAGTAAAGATGCAAATGAGGCTAGATGAAGATAAAAGACAAAAGAATGGAAAAGAAGAATCACAGATAAAAAGAGTAAAGCCAAGAGGTAGAAAAAAAATAGAAATACCCTTGCTTGCTAAATCTAGCACTTTGTAAGTTGTGGGGGTTGCGGGAGAAGCAGTACCAGGAGTCAGTTCAAGCAGTGGGAAGCAAACACTGGAACAGTTAGACCTCCTAACTCACACAAAAAGGCTTTAACCAAGGAAAACGATAAAAGCATCACATTACTTTTTTAATTAAAATGCTTCCAGTGTCTTTAATCTCAGCCAACTCAAGCTTAAACTTTAGAACCTTCAATAAATGTGGATGAGTCTTGATTCTGTTTCTCCCCCTTCTGCTCCCCTCCCAGCCTTCCACTACTGCTTTGCTTCATGAACCTACCACTCTCCCCAAGAAATCATCCTGGATGACAATAAACAGGAGCAAGACCCATCAGATTTACTCCTTCTGGATACGGGCTTTAATACCTGGCAAATAAGCCTCTATTTTCCCACCTTTGATTAAAGGGTAGCTGTGGCCTGATTCTCTGCTTTTAGAAAGCTTAATATCAAAACAAGACACATATTTTATTGGGGGTTGAAAAATATTTAGCCCATAAATATTCTCTTCGCCATGCCATGTGTACAAAATTCAGTATTTCCCACACAGATATTATTAAAGTTGTATGAGACATGAATAGTATCTTTTGCTTCTATTTCATAGAGCTGAATATAAGCATAACTATATGGCAGGCACTCAGTAAAAATTAAACACTAAGTAGAACTTGAAGTTTGGTTTTCAAATTATTTGAATTTTAAAATAACTCTAAACATGAGAAAAAACCCACTCTTACTTATGTTTTCTTGCTAGCTTAATAGATATCAGCATTCCAGTCAAGTTTATGCGTTCAAGTACCCATGTTTTTACCCTAATGTTATTGTTGATTCCACATGACAAAAGTTTCCTTCAAAGCACCCGCTATTTCACTGAAAAGAGTATCTTACTAATTACTGCATTTAATATTTTCCAAAAAGTATATGTTCTGAGGAAAATAAGTATTAAATGAAGTCAAATAAGTGCATATGAACTAAAAAGTGTAAATAAATTCACAAAGAATACCAAGATATACCCAATAGAATGCCAGAATTAAAAAGATTGGCAACACAAGTATTAGCAAGCATGTACAACAATTAGAATGCTCATACATTGCTGGTGGGAATGTACAATGGTTCAACCATTTTGGAAAAAGGTTCAGAAGTTTCTCATTCAGATAAACATATCTTACCCCACACAACCCCAACCAATGATCCAGCAATTCTACTCCTACATTATTAACCCAGGAAAAATAAAACAGATGTCCACAAAAAGATCTACACAGGAAGGTTCACTATAACTTTATTCATAATAGCCAAAAACTAAAAATAATCAAAGTGTCCACCCACAGAAAATGGAAAATAAATTATGATATATTCATACAATGGAACACTACACAGCTAAAAAGAAACATACTCCGTATATACACAACAACATGAATGAATCTCTCAGACATGCTGAACAAAAGAAATGAGGAAGACAAAAAAGAGTACATACTGTATGATTTCATTTATAAAAAGTTCTAGAAAAGACAAAATGAATCTATGGTTAAAAAACTGGTTATTTCTGATAGAGCATACTGATCAGAAGGGAATGTGAGGGAACTTTCTGAGGTGCAAGAAATTAGTCTTAAAAAGGATGTGTTACATAGATATATGTATTCTGCCAAAATTCACCAAACTATATACTTACAATTTATGAATTTCACTGTATATAAATGTTGCATTAAAAATTACAGCATTAATAATTATAAAGAAATATTAAACTCTAGTTACATAAGGTGTGCTAATCATGGTGTATGAGTAAGCAATTTTGAAACTACCTAATGAATATTCTAGCTCAAGCAAATGAGTGAACATATTGAGGATCATGAAAGCCAGGTTTCTCTCTGTTAAAGAAGGCAGTAACAAACACAGATAGGAATAAGGCTAAGATGTACCTGTGGTATTGAATTTGAGGCATCAATATGAATACATGGTTTCCATTAGAGGAAAATACATGCATGTGTATATATTGTATATGTGTGAACTTTATTATATGTGTTATATATGTTATATTAAGTATGCATATATATTTTCTAGTCCTGTCTACTAGGAAGCCTATTAGCAATAATATACCTATAGCATTGAGCACATGTAGTACTCATTATCTTCATGTCTTAATTTCTAAATACCTTTGTTCTCTTAAAAGAATCAGGCCTCTAAACAACAATAACAACAACAACAAAAAGGCTTATTACAGAAATAGGACAAGAAAAGAACGTTATCCTGGAGCTTCTATTTGTACCAGAATGTAAGTCTTCAAATAATGATGGAGACGTATCAAACAGACACAGGATTCAGTCTGAAGAGACTCCCTATGCTAAAGCTATGGCAATCTGAGCACCAAAATAATGATAGTAATGAATTATGACCACTAAATAAAATGAAAATCTATGGTAATATGAATAAGAAAGAAAAATGTAGCAAGCCAACTAATAAGTTAGAAATTATGGAATTACAATAGACACAAAGACAGCAGGTAAAAATGTTATAAGGTTGAGGATATTTGTATAGTTTTCAAAGAATCTTCCCACAAATTACTAAATATGTATACAAAGGAAAAGTGGTAACTTTACACTGGAGACAGCTGGCAGACACCATCTTTAACAAGTATCAGTGTTAACATCATCAACATTGGAACAAGCTAACATCATGTACTTCCTGATCTGATGCATTGAGAAGGGCACATCACTTCTTTGATGTTGCCACTACAAGTATATAACCTGAATTTAATCATGAGGACACATCAGTCAAACCCAAATTGAAGGGCATTCTATAAAGTATCTGGCAGGTACTCTTCAAAAATGTCATGGTCAAGAAAGATAAAGACTGAGTTAAAGGAAGCAAAAGAGATCACAGTTCAACAGTATGCATGATCCTAAATCCAGGAATCAGGAGACAAATAGTTATAAAGGATATTATTAGGACAACTGTTGGAATTTCAACATGGGTTATGGATTGGATACTAGTGACTATAGGTGTTAAATGTTTCTTGACTTCAGTAAATATAATGTAGCCATGTAAGAGAATGCATTTGTTGTTCGGACACAGAATATATTTATAGGGATGTCATCTCTCCAACCTCTCAAATGAGTAAGAAAGAACTGATAAAGGAGAGAGAAAGAAAAAAATTATAAGGTAAATAGGGCAAAATCTAAGCAATTGGTGAATCAGAAAAATGTGGGAGTCATATTATTTTTATAATTTTCTATAAGTTTGGAATTCTATCAAAATAAAAGTTGCCCCCCCCCAAAAAACTCAGTATTTACTAAATATTTTGGCCAATATTTATATAGGCAACATCAATTCTGAAACTTATGTTCCAGAAAATAATGAGTTTTCTGAAAGAAAAGTCTATGGTCTAATAAATTTGCTCACTGTAGTCCCTTCTTAAAGAGAATAACCACAATATACTTTTAATAAAGGCTATATAATAGATTGAACCCAACGTTCCACAATAATCTGTTCAGAAAACCTTGTTAAAATAGAACACACATTAAAATCTTATAGAAGTATAAATATTCTGTGATAAATAAATGGAGAACCACTTGTCCAGTAAATACATATATTTTCTGTACATGGTAAATTGAAGAAAGATTTGTGCTAGGAAAATGAAAAAAAGGATACACACTTATTATACACACATAGGAGTAGTGTCAACTTAAAAACAGTAAGAGAAAAGTGATATGTAAAAACATTCATCTGAAATGCCTTATCCAGGCTCATCTAACGCATTCTTGTAGGATATATTTTTAAAGAGGGTAGACATTTGGTAAGCTGAGTTTCAGGTTTATCCAAGCATTACCTCATACATGCTATGCAACATGCCATTTTCATGTACTATACTCTTCCAGTGAACTGTAGAGCAAAATAGTTTGCCAGCCTTAGTGAGTACTTACTATAGGCCAGGCACTGTGCTAAGCTCAGATAATGCAAGGACGAATAAGATACAGTTTCAGCCATCCATGCATGAGCTTTTAGTCTAATGAGTGAGATGGAAAAGTGAACACACCTAGTGAGAACTGTGGTACTCAATTAAGAATTGAACTTTATGGGAACATTAAAAAAATGTGCCTAACTCAGGCAGAGCAAAATCAGAAAAAAATTTCCTTCAAGAGAATATTTAAGCAAAAATAAGTTCATTTCTCATGCTAAATGTCATTGGAAAAGTATTCAAAAGGATTCTTTTGACTTTATTTTAGTCATCCAAAATGAGGTTCTGCTCCTACAAGGCGTCATTGTAGTTAAAAAAAAAAAAAAAAGAAAGAAAGAAAGAAATAGAAAATAAAGTCATTAGCTTTTAAAATCTAAGTGCAATTCAAAATCTAAGCGGGATTATGACCTGAAGTTTCCCCCAACAACCATCTCAGATTCTTTCAAAAGGACCTCTAGGCTTACCCAGGTATTCAAGTGAGGGAGTAAAATAAATGGAAAAGAAAAACACATAAAGGAACAAACTGAAAAAAATCAGAAATAGAACAGTACGAGAGACAAAAAGTGATAAGTATTGTTTACCTGTCAGCTGACATTGATTAATCTTGTGTTCTGTGATATCGCTCAGAGATTCAAACACCTGGAGGCAGCTGTCACAGCTGTGCACAGCTTCGTCTTCCAACTCCTCCCCGTCTTCCGGCCTCTTCTTACGATCTAGCGCCTCTCCATCTTCAGTCTTGTCTTCAAGTTTACAGTTGGGGTCTGAAAGAAAATCAACGCTATAAGTATGGGGTTTAAAGACAGGTACTTTTAAAGAAATGTTTAATCTTCTTGCTACCAAAAACAGAAACACCGTTTTCCCTGAAGCTGCAATAGGAGTGCTTCATTGCAGATTTCATTATGGAAGAATCCAAAGAGAGCCTTCCCTAACATTTGTGATTATTGAAGGACTTCTTCCTTTTTCCCACCACAGAGCCCTTTTCCTACCTCTCCCTTCAAATAACTTGCCCACCCTTAAGATTAACTTCACTATTTTTTCACAGCCTTTTAGGAGGTTTTGTTTAAAAGAGAGAGATAAATCACATTTAAAATTAAACAGTCTCCAATGCAAAGGGAAAAAAAAAACCCACTGTGCCTAAGAATGAACTCTTTTTCTGCTAAATATACTCTTTCATGGGAAATTACCAGAATTAGCTAAAAGTCTAGAATAAGCTAAGCTAATTACCATAGGCACAAAATTGACCTTTACTTATAAATTGGTCAAAACATACAGTTACTCCATTATTTGTTAGACAGCGATAGCAAAATAAGCTGTAACACACACAGCGAAACATTCTTATAAATGCAAACCTGAGCATAAATTTGTCTCTTGTTTTCAAAATTATCCAAAAAAGTAAAATAAAATATATGAAGAGCAACTATAAATTATAATCAAGTCAATATCTTGAGTTGGCATTATCAATGATGAAAAGCTATGTATTGTGAAAACGAAAAATCATTCCATGTTAACCCTAAAAATGATATACAAACAGAAAAGGGGGAAACAAAAGAGTAAGTCACACAAAATGCTTTCACTTAGAGCTCAATAAATACTTTTTGATTATTTACGCTGTTCTTTGACTAACTTTAGAGACACACTTCCCAAATACCCTGGTGCCTCTGGAAAAGGAGAGAGGAAGAAAGAATGAGGAGGAATCAGCTTCTTCAGGAGGAAATTAAGATAATAGGATCATGTAATCATTGACTGAATTTATGGGTCACTAATTTCTAAAAGCAAAAAGCCTGCCAAAGTCATAAACTATGTCTCAAAATACAGTAAAATCAAACTAGAGATTTCTATTTTCTATAAGACCTTGATCAGTAAATGAAATAGTTACAAAAGAGTTATATCAAGATACCTAAGAAATATGTAATGTATTTTCTGTTGTCACATTTTTATGACAATATTAATTTTAATGACCACAATAAATTTGATAATTGAAATATAAATGTTTATTTTTTTTAATTTTGTTTTTCACAGTTGGGGTTTTGCTCTTTTGCCCAGGCTAGCATGCAATGGTGAGATCACAGCTCACTATAACCTCGAACTCCTGGGCTCTAGCGATCCTCCCACTTCAACTTCTGAGTAACTGGGATTACAGACTCAAGCCACCGAGCCAGGCCCCAAACCTTTGTTCATATCTGCAATAAGCTTAACTATATCACCACCCTTCAAATGATTCATATATGCCAAAATCAACTTACATTTCAACATATATAATAATCTCTTGGGTTGGTGAAAAAAGCAGAGTTCCCATCTCAAAGACTATGAAACTTTGTTTGTTGGGTTTTTTAAAAAAAGAACATAGTGTTTAAGTAAATGGATAATTTGGGTTCATTTGCCATCTGGAAAAGTATTACCTCAACATTCTACACAGTGGCCATTTCAATACACCAGGATTTAGACGGCTCGTTCTTGGGGGAGCAATCACAGGATCTTCTGCATTTGTCTTATACCTTGCCCAGCACAGTACCATGTCCAGGTAAGAGATTAGCAAATATGATTTAGTGATGGTTGAGAAGGAGAAGGCGAAACAAAATAGAGAGGACCTCAAAGAGTTCTTTACTGGTATTTTCTCTGTAAACAGAAACAGACCAGTTACCGCCAAAGAAAGAAGCAACTATATGCCTGCATTTTCCACAGTTGACACTTACATGACCCACCACATTTTCAGCTTTCAAATATTTCACCTAGAACTACAGACACAACAAATGTTAATGGTCTAACACTCTCCAACAAACTAAAACAAGGGGGAAAATATGCCAAACTAGAGAGCATTCAGAAAAATAAATAATTGTCCCAACTGTGGCAGACTGACCCCCCGTGCCATCCAACATTCGTCAGGATGCGGCTTGCACACACTGAATACTCTGAGTTGTTTAGCATGGGTTTCCAGTTTCTCAAAAAACTGACAGCACTCAGGGAAACGTGGGTGTTGGGTCTGAATTTTAATATGATTATTTAAATGCTACACATCAAGTTTGCAGACCTGTTTGTTTTTAAATAAGGAGACTCTGAATACTTTAAGTACTATTCAGAGAAAAATGAAAAAAACTCACTTTCCTTATTATTCAAGAATATAGATACTTTACATGAATCCGGTATCAAAAATACAAACAAATAAGAATGCATGCTGCTTTAGCTCTTAAAAGCTAAAGAATGGCACCAGACCATGCTTCTGACACTGTGGCTAGTTATTAAAATAAGGGTCATCTTTTAAGGCTAATAAAAAATGTTTTTGCTTCCACTTCTGCAGTTACAGATAGAACCCTTCAGGGACTGAAGTCAGTCAAGCTTATTCACTTCTGCTGCAACTTTAGGATGCATGCTCCAGCCAACTGGCGAATTTGTTTTTAGGTCAACACTTAAGAGGGACCCTCTGGGAGGTGGGTTCGATTATAGCCTATGATGCCTTGGTGTAATGAGTACTAGAATCTCAGTCTCTTTCCTTGTAAGATTTTTCCAGCCTCCACTTTCATGAAAAAATTTGTTTTTGCCCATTCAAAAGATGTGTTTATTTGTGCTAAGGGTTTCTGTTCCTAATGCCAGTCGATGTAGGAAGATTCTAGAAAGCTTACATTGTCAACCATTTCTTTCCCACAGGTGGCTACACTTCAATAATTGCACATGGCCTTAGTGATGTAGTTTTTATAAAGTCCTTTGAGATCCAATCATAAAAAATAATTGTATTACTCTGCTAGCCATTCAAACCTCTGACTTCAACCTCAGGGGTTATAAATACAAGGTCCATGCCTGTAAGTACTGCCCTGCCCCCAGCGCCACTGCACAAGAATAATTGTTCTTCCAACCCCATTGTTGTGCTATAAACCCACCCAAAGGGCAATATTTTAAAATATTCCCACACCCCCTGCACTGCAACTACAAACTGTGTCACAGCTACAGATGCCACTCTCTCTTCCTTCCCCTAAATGATGCTACCCCAAACATGCTGTATCCATCCCCAATGACCACACCTGGTCAACCAACTTTCCAGCTCATCCTTTCAAAAGGACGCTACAGAACACTGGATTTATAGTGTTCTGATTGAAAAGAAGGCTGGATTTTGGAACACAGGCAGAACTATTATTATAAAAATAAGTGGCAGCTTTCTGTTTCCAATTTTGTTAACATTACTTATAAATGAGAATGTAAAAGAAACATGATTTTCCTCTTATTATGTTCTCTGGCAGGTGGTTCTTTCCTTCTTCTCATCCTCCTCTTCATAAGAATTGTTATTGCTATAACCTGGTTTAATAAAATTACAACTGTGGGGAAAATGAAAAATTGCACTGGCTTAAAAGTGTTGGAGGCAATAAACCCATGGACTTCAATTAATTTCAAGTGTGGGATCAGTTTAAGGCCAAGCAGCAAAAATTCTATTCTGTCCATGTAAAAATGAGGTTTCACCACATTTACTTTTTATAACCTATATAAAAGTCAAGTAAAAGTAATGAATATCTAAAAGCCATCTCAGTGGACTGGCAAAGACTATCTGTATTCTTGAAACTCATCTTACATATTTCTCTCTGTGCAACAAGGATCCCATGCCTGATCAAAGCTAAAATGTCAAACTACTGAGAAAACAGCCCAATTTCCAATCCATTTCACTGACTAGAAATGGACCTTCTTCCAAGCCACTTTTGCATGGAAAAGCACTGGCAAAAGAAAGAAAAACTAAGAGATCATGTGGTTATAATTATTACCAGGCAAGGAATATTTCTGCAGCTCAGTGGTAAAGTAAAACTCTGTCGCTCTCTGCTCCCAATAGTGTCCATCGCAAAACAACTGCCTCATTAAATCTCTGCAGTAAGATTAATATGCCGTAGCTGCACTACATTTATAACTTGGTACTCTATAAAAAGCACATTTAATGGTAAGAGCCAGAGCCTAGATACAAAGTATTACTATAAAAACTTCTGGCAGCAAATACACAGTGCAGGCCCTCTGTCCCTCTTGCAGGAGATATAAATGAGGTTTTTCCTGGTTAATACCAAGCATGAAGCTCTACCTTAAAAACCAGAGTCAGTTTTTATGAGAGTGGAGAAACACAGATTCTGAGGATGATGTCAATATGAATGCAAGAAGATTACTTAACAACTAAGATTGGCAAGAGATGAATGAACCCAAAATACTCCACTTATATGCACATGCAAACTTAAAACTGGACCATTTCCTAACAGTTTGTTCCCAACAGCTTTTCACCAAATTAAACAACCATGGCATGAATCACTCAATCTTAAATCAGCCAACACAGTGCCAAGTAAGTTCAAGAAACTACCAACTAAAAAATACATACTGCCTAAAAAAAATAAATAAAAGTTTTGGCTTCACTGTGATGACCCTGACTTCCAGGATCTTAATAGCCTAAAACTATAAAAGAAAAAAATCAAGAAAAAAGGGCCCCGATACCACATTACTAGTGAACCAGTAAAAAATGGGGTTTTGAATACTTTAGAAAGCTGCCCAAGTTCTTTCTTTCAAGGATATCTTCTGAGGAAAAAAAAAAAAAAAAAAAAAAGCATCGTAATCCAGTGTCTCTTATTCAGGAACTTTATGCTAAGTAAATAAAAAATTTATACAAATACATTCCCTATCCACTTGTCCGCAGGTCATGGTAAATGGTGCACCTCAGGTTAACAGCTATCTTGTGCTAAAAATAATTAATTGTCTAATGCTATATTTAAAGGTCACACGTGTATACACAACTCATCTTCTAGGTTTACTAACATATTTCGAAGTCCCATGCCAAGAAAAAAAAAAATCAGAGACTGTCTGCTGAAAGCACTCCTCCCCTACCAGTAATTTCAAACAAGTCACTAATTTATCCTTATACTTTTTTTAAAGAACAGGGGAAAAGTTACCTTCAGGCTACAAAGAGTTAATGAGAAGTAGAAAACCTTCCTAGTTTTCAAAAACCGAAGAGTGGGATCATTATTTTGTGTTTTCTGGGCTCTAGATATGCATTCTAACTTGAAATCCCATAAGATGAAAACAGATTTAGGGAAAATAACCCGCACACTGTTATAAAATGGCAAGCAGGCTCGAATGAAGGGAGGCAGCATTACCAGACTGTGAAGCCGTCTGTCCCACAATCGCCTGCTGGTCTGCTGCCTCATTTTTTTTCTTTCTGACAGCTAAAGGTAAACAAACAAACAAAACAAAAACAAAAACAAAAGCCATTGTGGGGTGGATCAGGCTGAGCACCCTCAGAACTTCAGGCAGCCTCGGGTGATGGCCACGCCAGGCAGAGACCTGGCTAGGTACCAATAGGTCCAAAGAGCTCACGTGGTCAAGGATGAGACTGTGCTCTTTTGACTTTTTCTGCAGTGTTTATATTCTAACCACTCTAGCCTCTGAAAGTTATTCACATGCTTTATAGAAGAAAGAAAAAAAATTAAAAAAACTTTCATCTATGTGTCCTTTCCTTTGTCTATAAAATCTTCTCAGACAGAATTATCTCTATATTAAACAAAAATTACACTGTTGAAGTTTAAAATTCCTGTGGTTTTGCATGATTGTTCTACAGGTCTATCATGGTCCTTGAAGACCAAAGAGAAATATCACAGATGCACTGTTATCAAGGAGAACATGCCAATCATGAATTTATTGCTGCTATCTACAGTGAAATTCCGTGTAGAAGGATGCGGAATGGGAGGAAATTAGCCTTAGAAGTGAAAACACACACACACTTCCACACTTTGGAACCTAAAAATTAAAAGCAATCAGAAACTTCTACCCAAGTTTCTTTCTTCCACTTTATCCCTTCTTAACATGCAATTTAGTATAAGACAGACACAACAAAAGACAGCAACTTCAACATTCCAACTTTCATCTAAAGAGTTGTTATAAACATCAGTTAACTTCACAATGAATGATTAGGGTTGCCTTGTCACAACTTCAATAAACACACATTTACTGAGCACCTATGTGGTTAATAGGCATTTGGTTAAGGCCCAGGTGGTATAAAGTCTAACTGGTTCTTGTCCCAAGGAGCTTGCAATCTGCTGCAGAGTTTCCCAACTGGTGGGTCAAAAGCAGGTCCAGGTGTCTTGGAATATTGATTGTCTCAGCCCTCAAAGTGACCAGGTACAGCTTGGGGATACTGGAAACTACAAGTCTGTTTTCCCTATCCTTCAGCAGCTTTGTCCAGGTACTCGGGTTTGCCAGTCAAAAATTTTTTTTCTGTGCATGTCATTTCATAAGAAGGCCTGGTGAGCACTACTGTAGGAAGAGAGATAGATGAGTACATCAGTGGCTGCAGAAGGAATGATGGGCACTCAGATGGAGGAGCATCCCAATCGGGGCAGGGAGATTTTACCCAGAGAAGAGTGGCCGGGCTAAGTTTTGAAGGCTAGGCAGCACTGAGAACAAGCAGAACATGGCTCTCCCAACAGAGGGAACATGGGGCACAGACACATAAAAAAACATGATGCCTTCAAGGAAGTCCAAGTACTACTGTGCTGTTCAAATGAGGGACGCTGCATAGAGTGGACAGAGAGGAAACAGTGGCAGAGACGAGGCTCACAGGATGGAACTACTATGAGCAAGATGTTTAAATGTTAACTCCAACACTATGAGAAGGTACTGATGGATTTTAAGTAAGAGAGTGACTGCTCTGGTTTACATTTTAGAATGATGCTCCATTGGTCACTGAGAGGATGAGCCGGACAAAGACCAGACCTGAAGCAGGGAAACCAGTCTGGAGGCTACACATAAACCAAGAAAGAAGTAGACGGTGCAAACTAAGTCAACGACAGACAGGAAATCATAGCTCTGGGAGCCACTATGGAAACAGGATCCAGATGCACACTAATTGTGAGCATAACAGAGTGAAGCGCTGCCCTGGCATTTGCCAGGTCTCAGGCTTGGTGGAGCCATTCCTAGAAGGAACTTGCTGTCTTGGTTTTATTTTTCATTTATTTTTATTTATTTTTGAGTTAGAGTCTCACTCTGTCACCCAGACTGGAGTGCAGTGGCCGCTCCCGGCCACCGCAGCCTCGACCTGCTGGGCTCCGGCGATCCTTCTGCCTCAGACTTCCGAGTAGCTGGAATTAAAACAGGCATGCGCTACCACGCCCGGCCGATT
>CAUYQG010139285.1:0-52290 GCA_963574415.1 Tarsius wallacei | reverse complement strand
TCAGCTGGGCGTGGTAGCGCGCGCCTGTAGTTCCAGCTACTGGAAGGCTGAGGCGGAAGGATCGCCGGAGCCCAGCAGGTTGAGGCTGCAGTGGCCAGAAGCAGCCACTGCACTCCAGTCTGCGCGACAGAGTGAGACTCCAACTCATAAATAAATAAATAAATAAATAAATAAATAAATAAATAAAATAAAAGATTTGTTTCAGTATTTTCAAGAATATTGAGTTACAAGTTTGAGAATATGAATTTTTGGTAGAAAACTTGATTTGTTCACATACCACATTTATCATTTGAAGTAAATTTTACTTTCCAACTTTGTAATAATTGACATGCTGATTGTTACTTCATTACCTCATTTTAATGAACTCAACTAAAAGATTAAACATTAAAAGATTGTTTAAGGTCTTTAAATTTAGAAGACTATTTAACAATAATTCTCCCTGTTAAGAAGGGATTTTTATAAGGTAATAAATGTGACTTTATTAGATGAATATTATATCATAGTATATAATTAAAATTCTCACAACAACTTGGAATGATTTGGGGCTAACTAAGGATTGATGGAATAAAAATTACCTTATAATTCAGTCTCTTCACTTGCAATTTTTCTTCCTCAGAAGGGAAAAACCCAGTTCAAATAAAGTGATTATTATGAACATTAATAAATTCAACAAGAACCATATTTTAAATTTACTTGGGATTTTCTTTAAAAATACTGTACCTTAGGAGACACCCTGAGTACTTTTGGATGAGTGAAGCAACCTGCATCCAGCAAAGTTCTCTTTGAACACATAGAGACCAGAAAATGATAGCAGATGAGGGAATATGGGCACTCCATCCCCCCACAATGTGCTAGGCTCACACAGGAACTGAAGCCCTGCCCAGTGAAAGAGAGAGGGTATGTGCAACTAAGATGCTTTGGTTTCATTTATTTCCTCCCAGTCATGCATGAGTCATTGGTCCCACATGGGAGGAGTCCTGGTCAGGACAGAGTGGCAGGCAACCAAACTCAAAGTGGAATGAAAAAAAAAAGTTCTGGGTTAGCAGCCATGAGCACAGATTCTGCCAGCAGAAAGCCTGCCTTCAGAGTGAAACACTCACTGGTGTCCATACCATCTTTCCAGTCAGATCAGGATGAATCACCTCTAATCTCTGCATACCTACAGAGCAGATCGCCTTCACCTTCCCCCACAGCAGGGAAATTGCTCTTTTTCAAGAGCAGAGTGTAGACTTGAACAGGGAGTGAGTGACACAAAAGACATTCAAAGGCTTTCTCAGTGGAAAGATGTCTGGGCCACAAACTGCAGACAGCAGACAAAACCCATTCCCCACTCACTCACACAGAGTGCTGCCTACAGGGACTGCTACAGTTGAGAAATCTGCCACAGGGAGGAGCAAGGAGAAAAGTGAATGAATGATCCTCCCTCTTTTACTGACCAATAAATAGAGCCCTAGAGCAGAGGATCAGTGAGTAGCTTCAGAGCAATAAAGCCCAGAGGAATTATAGAGAGGGAAGAGAGGTCTGTCACACATGAGGAAAAATCAATGAAAAATTATAGCCAACCTTCAGAGTACTAAAGAGACAGCACCCCAAAAAACACCTATTAGAGCACAAACAATGGAAACCATCCCAAATGACCTGCTCCAGATGACAGTCACAGAAATCAGAGATTGGATGGTTAATATGAATAGAGGGAACCAAGAGAAACTAGAGGTGAAACTCACTGAAGCTGATCAGGAAGTAAAAGCAAAGTTGGCCAATTTCAGAAAAGCCAATTCTGAAATAATGGAAATAAAGAACTCCATTCTGGAAATCAAATACAAAATAACAAGCACAGGGAGCAGGACCAATCTTTCCTGAGGGGAAAGAATCTCAGAGCTTCAAGAACAAAATGTGGGATTAATCTAGTATGTTAAAACCAGAGAAATAATGCTCAATAAGAAGGAGCAAAGCCTCTGAGAGATATGAGATTATATAAAAAAGCCAAATCTTTGCCTAACTGGTATCTCTGAAGCAGAAAAAAGGAGAATGAGAACACCATGGAACAAACATTTGATGAGATTATCCAAGAAAACATCCTACATATTGCTAGAAGTGACCATTCAAGCACAAGAGATTCAGAGAACCTCCACACAGTATCACATGAAAAGACCATCCCCAAAACACATAGTAATTTGCCACCACAAAGTAAGCATGAAAGAAAAAGTGCTAAAGGCAGCAAAAGGAAAGGTTAGACTAACTACTGGGGAAGACCCATCAGAATCACTCCAAGCTTATCTGCAGAAATGCTACAAGCCAGAAGGGACTAGACTCTATTCTTTAACATTCTTAAAGATAAGCAATTTCAGCCAAGAATTTACTATGCTGCCAAGCTAAACTTCATCAGTGATGTAGAATTAAAAATCTTTCCCAAACATTCAATCCTTAAGAGAATATGCCACCTCCAGACCAGCCCTTTAGGAGATACTTAAAAGGTGTTGAACACAGAAACAAAACAAAACAGATAAAATAAAAATCATACCCATCATAAAAATAGAAGCAAGCAGAGTCAATAGAGCATACAGAGCATGCACAAAAATGAAAATACACCCATATATAAATGAAAAAGTAAAAAGGAAACAAATAAGCCACCTCAGAGTCCAGGGATAAACTCTCACATTTCAATAAACTATTTGAACATGAATAAACTAAATGTGTCATTGAAGAGATATAGAGTGGCAAACTGGATAAAGAAGCATGATCCAACAGTCTGCTGCCTCCAGGAAACTCATCTCATTGCAAAGGATATCCACAGGCTCAATGTTGGGGGTTGGAAAATGGTATTTTAGGCAAATAAAAAACAGAAGAAAGCAGGAGTAGCTAGTCTGATATCAGACAAAGCAGACTTCAAACCATTAAAAGTTAGAAAGGACACTACATAATGATGAAAGACTCAATCCACGAGCAAGAAATATCCATCTTAAACATATATGTACCCAACACAGGAGCACCAGTATAAAACAACTAAGTAAACTAAGAGAGGACATTGATTCTCACACAATCATAATTGGAGACCTATGTATCCCACTAACTGCTCTAGATAGATCATGAAAGACAAAAAGCAAACAAGAAGACTCAAAACCTTAACTCAATCCTTAATCAAATGTATTCGATAGACACCTACAGAACACTCTACCCAACATCTTCAGAGTATGCATTCATCAGCACATGGGACATATTCCAAGATCAATCACATTCTTGGGCATAAATCAAGCATGAACAAATATCAAAAGATCAAAATAATACCATGCATCATCTCAGACACAGAGGAATACAAATAAATATTGTCACTAACAAGATTCCCCTAAAACATACAAAGACTTGGACACTAAGTAACATGCTGCTGAATGACTTCTGGGTCAACAGGGAAATCAAGACAGAAATAAAAAGATTCCTGGAAACAAACAAAATCCAAGACATATCTTAACAGAATTTCTAGGATGGCATGAAAGCAGTGTTAAGAGAAAAATTTACAATATTGCACACACATATCAAGAAAGCAGAATGAACACAAGTGAACTGGCTAATATTACACCTAAGGGAGATGGAAAGGCAAGATCATCTAAATCCTAACTTCAGCAGAATAATCTATATCACCAAGATAAAATCACAACTGCAGAATATAGGAGACAAAAATATCATAGAAAGGGTCAACAAGACAAAAAACTGGTTCTTTAAAAGGATAAATAAGATTACCAGACCCATGACCAGATTGACTGAAAAAAGAGAGAGAGAGACAGTCCAAATAAACGCAATTAGAAACACAAAAGGCTAAGTCAAAACTGAACCAGAAGAAATTTGAAAGATTACCAGAGATTACTAACACTTGCATGCAAATAAACTAGAAAACCTAAAGTAAATGGAGGACTTTCTGACATCACACAAGCTCCCAAGGTTGAAACAAAAAGAAATTAAAACTCTAAACAGACCAATAACAATCCAGGCAATTGACTCATCATAAGAAATATCCCTACCAAAAATATCCCTACCAAAAATATCCCCAGACCAGATGACTTCCCAGCTGAATTCTACAAGATATACAAGGAGGAGCTGATACTAATTTTATTGAAAGTATTCCAGGCAATCCAAAAAAATATGGAATTCTCTCCAATTCATTTTTTGAAGCTAACATTATATTACCCAAACCCTGCAAAGACCCAACAAGGAAATATAATTATAGGCCAATCTCCTTGATGAATGTAGATGCAAAAATTCTTAACAAAATTCTAGCAAACTGAATCCAACAACACATCTCTAGGATCATTCACTATGACCAAGTGGGGTTCATTCCTGGGATGCAGGGATGGTTCAACGTTTGCAAGATCATAAATGTAATTTGGTACATTAGTAAATGTAGAACAAGAACCACATGATTATATCAGTAGATACAGAAAAAGCCTGACAAAATCCAGCATCCCTTCTTGGTAAAAACCTTTGAATACCTACGCATAGAAAAAGTATTCCTCAAAGCAGTAAGAGCTATCTATGATAAAACCACAACCAACATTTTGCTCAATGGGTAGAAGCTGGAAGCATTCCCCCTAAGAATAGGAGCAAGACAAGAATGCCCACTCTCACCTCTCCTATTTAATATAGTGCTGGAAGTCCTAGCCAGAGCAATCAGGCAAGAGAAGGAAATCAGAGGTAACCAAATCGGAAAAGAAGTCAAGCTATCCCTCTTTGCAGATAATATGACTCTATACTTTGAAAACCCAAAGGAGTCTGTAAAAAGCCTCCTTGCACTGATAAGTGACTTTGGTGAAGTCTTGGATTACAAACTCAATGTACAAAAAACAGTTGCATGTCTATACACCAGCAACAAGCAGGCAGACAACCAAATAGAAACCACAATTTAATTCACAATAGACACACAAAAAAATGAAATACATTGGCATCCACTTAACCAGAGAAGTGAAAGACCTTTACAATGAGAACTACAAAACACTCTTCAAATAAATCAAGGATGACACAAAAAAAATGGAAAAACATCCCATGCTCATGATTGGAAAAATCAATATTGTCAAGATATTCATCCTATGCAAAGCAATCTACAGATTCAATGCAATACTCGTCAAATCACTAACGTTATTTTTTTTAGACCTGGAAATGACAATACAGAAATTAATATGAAAACAGAAAAGAGTATGAATAGCCAAAACAATACTCAGCAAAAGGAACAAAGTGGGAGGTATCACAATTCCAAACTTTAAACTTTATTAAAAGACGAGAGTAACCAAAACAGTCTGCCATTGGTACAGGAATAAGCACATATAACAATAGAACGAAACAGAAATTCCAGAAGCAAAAACATGGTTTCTCAACCAATGCATCTTCAACAAAGACACCAATAATAATCGCTAAGGATATCATATTTAGCAAATGGTGCTGGGAAAACAGGCTGACCACATGCAGAAAAATGAAACTGGACTCATCTATTACCATAGAAAAAAATTAACTTAAAATGGATCAAAGACCTAAATGTAAAACCTCAAATTGTAAGAACCCTAGAATAAAACATTGGAATAAGCAACAAATTCTTGATTAAGTCTCTAAAAGCAAATGCCATAAAAGTTAAGATAGACAAGTGGAACCTCATCAAACTGAAAAACTTTTTCACATCAAAAGAAACCAACAAGAGAGTAAAGAGACAACCTATGGAATGGGAACAAAATATATGCAAATAATGCATCTGACAAAGACCTAACATCTAAAATATACAAGGAACTCAAACAAAGTGAAAGAAAAAAAAACATTAAAAAGTGGGTGAAGGACATGAACAGACACTTCTCCAAAGATAACATACAAGCATCCAACAGACACATGAGAAAATGCTCAGCCTTACTAATCATCAGAGAAATGCAAATCAAAACTACAATGAGATATCACCTAACTCTGGTAAGGGAGGTTATCATTCATAAGTCAAAAAACTGATTCTGGTGCTGGTGTGGAAAAAAAGGGAATGAATCTACACTGTTGACTGGAGTGCATGCTTGTTCAACCTCTGTAGAAAGCAGTGTGATGAATTGTAAAAGAAACCAATGGAACAGGATAGAGATTCCAGAAGCAAAACCTCAGTTTCTCAACTAACTCATCTTTGACAAAGCCTCTACCACCATCCACTGGGGAGAGGAGAATCTATTCAGTAAATGGTGCTGGGAAAACTGGCTGACCACATGCAAAAGATTAAAACAAGACTCCTACCTATCACCGTACACAAAAATCAACTGTAAATGGATCAAAGACCTAAATGTAAAACCTCAAACTATAAGAACCTTAGCAAATGCAGGAGATACCCTTATGGAAATTGGAACTGGCAACCAATTCCTGATCAAAACCCCAGGTGCCCATGCCATAAGAGATAAGACAGACAAGTGGGACCTCATCAAACGGACAAGCTTCTGCAAAGCCAAAGAAATTATCAAGATAGCAGGGAGACAGCCTACAGACTGGGGAAAATATATTTGCTAACTGTATTTCTGATAAAGACCTAATATCTAGGATCTACAAGGAACTCAAATATGTCGAAAAGAAAAAAACAAACAGCCCCATTACAAAGTGGGCAAAAGATATGAATAGACAGTTCTCAAAAGAACATGTATGAGCAGCCAACAGAAACAAGAAAAAATGCTCTGCCTCACTAGTCATCAAAGAAATGCAAATTAAACCACACTGAGATACCACCTAACTCCAGTCAGAATGGCTATCATCAATGATTCAAAGAACAACAGATGCTGGAGAGGATGTGGTGAAAAGGGAACACTTCTACACTGTTGGTGGGAGTGTAAACTAGTGCAACCTCTGTGGAAAACAGTGTGGCGATTCCTAAAAGATCTAAAAGTCAACCTTCCATACAACCCTGCAATCCCCCTACTGGGAATATACCCAGAAGAACACAATTGACTCTATAAAAAAGATACCTGCACACGTACATTTATTGCAGCATTGTTCACAGTAGCAAGAACATGGAACCAATCGTACTGCCCATCAAAAGAGGACTGGATAAAAAAATTTGGTATATATACATGATGGAATATTATGCAGCCATAAATAAGAACAAAATCACGAACATCACAGTAACCTGGATGGACTTAGTCTATAATACTGAGTGATCTTTCACAGAAACAAAGAACTGAGTATCACATGTTCTCACTCATAAGTGGACCTTGAACAATTATCATAATACTATAAAAGAATAATTGGCAGTAATGGGAAACTGCTGGGAGTGGGGCAGGGAAGTGGGATTGGCAGTAATGGGAATCTGCCTGGGCAAGGGTGGGCACATCTCATTAACAAGTGTACCTCCATAATGAACATTTGTATACCTAATCCTGAATTGTACACCACATCTTTAAAAAAAATAATTGAAAAACAAAACAAAATTGACCTTCTCTTTCATAACAATCCAGCAATCCCTCTCCTGGGAATATACCCAGAAGAACATAAATCACTCTACAAAATGACACCTGCACACACATGTTTATTGCCACACTATTCACAATAGAAATAACATGGAATCAACCCTACTGTCCATCAAAAGTAAAACAGATAAAGAAACTATGGTACATATACACGATGGAATATTACACAGCCATAAAGAACAAAATCATTGACTTCACAGCAAATTGGATAGAGCTAGAGACAGTTGTACTTAGTGATCTGTCATAGAAACAAAGGACTGAATACCACATGTTCTCACTCAAAATTGGGCCTTGAACATCAGTCATGTTAGCACAAGGAAGGAATCAGCAGTCACTGGGCTCTGCTAGCAAAGAGAAGGGAGAAGGATGGGGGCACATGGTAACACAAAGTGTACTTGGGTTATTATCAAAGAAAGTGAGGGTAAATTAGAAGTCTAAACTTCAACTGCATGCAGCCTACTTATGTAGTTAATTCTCAATTGTACCCCACATTCCTATAATAAAATAAAATAAAAACCCCAAAAGAAACAAAATTAACATTTTCTCCCTTTATAATAAATGTATAAAACAAATAAATCACATAGAATGCTTAGTATTTTGCCTGCTTCACACTAGGGACCCATAAATGCTTACTGTTCTTATGACTACTATGGTTACTGCTACAAATACTTCAGTTATTATTATAACAGACAGAGGTATAGTATTATTATAATAGAGATATAAAACAGGAATAAATAAAATAGCATATATAGAAAATATAAAATTGTAATTAATACTATTTAGTAAACTACAAGATAATATTTTAAAATTAAGATTAGAATGTAGAAATGGGGAAGGATAGAGTGAATTGAACCTCAAGAGAAAAATTAAAAGTTAAAATATGTCAGATTATAAATATAATATAACCACTTAGGAGAAGACTTCCAGGAGACCATTTATGCCATGTGTATTGAAAGGACATATTTATCAAGCAACTTGACAGATTTACAGATAAGTGTAACAGATTTGAACTTAGATGGATGTACTATTCCTTAAATCCTAGTTTCATGTACTGCAAAATCCTAGATCATATCATGCCTAATAAACTTATTTCACAGAGATCTAAAGATCAAATTTAATACTATAGTAAAACCCTGCCAAGACAATGCCTACTACGAGAAATGTATTCAGTGTTAGTTCTCTTCCAATTTTTCTTTTAATGGCTTTGCACATATGCAAAGCATTAGAACTTGTGATCACTCTGTGATAAATATGTTCTATCATGTGCCCAGAATTGAAAAATAAAGCTTGCCTAGCTCTAAGGTAAAAGGCAGAGCCTGAATCTCTTCGATCTAATTTACTTACTTAACCAAAAACTGAGTCATAAATTTTTATCCATTCCTGTGTTACTTTTATTAAAAAGTGAATATCAAAAAATACTGTACTTTAGTAAAAGTATATATGTGTGTGTGTGTGTGTGTGTTGTGTGTGTGTGTGTGAATGTATCTATATATACACTTTAGTAAAAGGAAGATATCATACTTTCATAAAAGAACAGGGACAGCTATTAGTTTGAATTAGTAAACTATTAAAATGGAATTTATAATTAATCAAAATTTTATTTTCAGTCTGTCAGTATAAACTTTAGTTTTAGGTCTTGCTTACTTTAACCCTGATTTTATTTCACAACTACGTGGAATGAACCCTTCTAAATAGTACACCTTATTTAGTTGGATTTTCCTAAGGTCTGTTTTCATTTCCTAGTAAATTAGTCATTCAAACCTTTGAACTCATATACTTATGCTCTGACTACTGTAAGGAAAGAAAGAATGCTTTCTGTTAATTTTAGGAAAATTTATAAATTATCTTTTCAAGTTTTCTCTGCCTCATTTCAGGTTTTCTGCAGTTTTTTTATTCCTACAGTCAGCATTCAATAGTAAAAATAAAAAAAAAATCTCTATAAATGCCTATCACTATTATGGAAATTTCGCATGAATATTTATTTTAGTGGCAATAATGCAATGATCAGAATGCCATAACATTTTTTAGGTCATAGGACATGAATTTCAACAAAAAGAGGCAAAGTGTACTCATCATAACACAGAATGGAAGATATCACAATTATACAAATGTTTAGGCTGTACAGATAGCAAAACTGAGTTATTCAGAGCCTCAACATTAATCTTAGTCAATTAAATTTAATCGAAATGTGCATTAACCTTAAGATAATTGGAAATCTCCTTTAGAACAGCCTCTTGCTTTAGATATTTAAAACAAGAAAAAGATCAGTAGGCTTATTCTTAATGACTGTGTGACTTCACTCATATTCCATCCCACCTAAAGACCACAGGTAGAGAATCTCAAATCTATGGACCATCAATTCCTTCTCCCATCTAAGAGAATTGCCATATGTATTAGTTTCTTAGGACCACTGTAACAAATTACCACAAATTTGGTGGCTTAATAACACAGAGATTTCTTCTCTCGTGATCAAGAGTCCAGGAGTCTGAAATCAAGGAAACTGTAAGGTTGATTCCTTCTGCCTCTCTACTCACTTCGGTTCCTTCTGGCAATGCTAGATATTCCTGAGCTTGTCTGCTTCCATCCTCATATGGCCTTCCCCTCTGTGTCTCCATAGCTTCTTCTATGTTTCTTACAAATTCTCATCATTGAATTTAGATCCAGTCTTCATCCAGGGTGATATTATTCTTTGATCTTTACCTTAATTACATCTGCAAAGATCCTTATTTCAAATAAAGTCACATTCTTATGTTTCTGGTTAGATATATTTTTGGGGAGCCACAATCAAACACACTACGTGATTGAACAGTTTTATGTAAACTCCATTTTGCATGAAGTTTTGGTGAAGATTTTCAGGACTATTTTGTCATGAATACATTAACCATGATGCTATTTGTAACATATATGATTTCATAAAATTATCTCTACAATTTGTGCTTTATACAGAAAATAGAAATAAAACTTAATCTTTTTTTCTTTTTCTCTGACCATAGTTTACCTATTTAATAAAAAAGTCAACCTCTTCCCAGGAAGTCTAATCTTACAGTTAAAATATCATGATTCTAAATAGATTCATCAACTTTAAATACAATAGACAAGGGATAATGGTTAATTTTTTGTGTCAACTTGACTGGGAAAAGGAAAATTCACATAGCTAGTAAAACAGTATTTTGGTGTGTCTGTGAGGCTATTTCTAGAAAAGGCTAGCATTTGAATTGGTAGATTGAGTAAAGTCTACAGTAGTGTAATGCCCTTCACCACTTACTCTCTGACTCACCCACAGCAACGTCCAGTCCTTCAAGCCCTATTGATGGCACCGTTTTAAATCTTTTATACTATATTTTTACCATACCTGTTTTATGTTTAAACATGCTTACCTATGTTTAGATACATAAATACTTACCATTGTGTTTTAATTGCCTGCCAATTTTGGTACAGTGACATGCTGTACAGATTTGTAGCCTAGGACAAATAGGCTACACCATGTAGCCAAGGAGTGTAGTAGGCTACACCATCTAGGTTTGTGTAAGGACACTCTATAATGTTCACACAACGAAAAACTTGCCAGAGGATGCATTTCTCAGAACATATCCCCATCTTCAAACAATGAATGACTGTTCTGGTTTACCCAGGAATATCCCACTGTACCTATGACAATTTTTATTTATGTTTGCCGTCCCATTGCCACATCTGGATTAGCCTTAGTCTAAATTTCTCATATTTTAAAATACAGTATTATCAATAGCAGTTTCATTATAATGATCAGAAATCGTTACAATATGCCAGACCTCCACTTTATGTATACAGCTTGTGTCATGCTGTGCTACAGTGAAGTGTGTCCTTTTGCAATAAAAAAGTTTTTAATTTTAACCTGTGCATAAATCTGAAACACAGTGTATCTCCCCTTTCAGATGCAATATAACTTATACCTTTCTATCAAGGAAAGCATGAAGGCCCTAGCTTGCAATGACATGTGCCCAGATCATAAATTGCTATTTTGAATATTGTTACCAATTTCATAAATAATTAAATATAATAAAGTATATTGTAAAGGCACATTTTAAAAAAAACTATCCAGTAACATGGTGATAGAAGCAAAAATAGATGATGAATTGACTCAAACTTATAAAAGTATACATTATATTTATATTGCATTTTGCTTATGCTATTCTAAGATAAACATTTTTATTTTAGAACAGGTTTAGCTTTACAGAAAAATAGAAAAGTCAATACAGTTATGATATTCCCTACACCAAATGTCTTCTATTATTTACATCTTATATCAATGTTGTACACTTGATATAATTAATGAACCAGCGTTGAACCTTATTAACAAAAGTTTATGCATTATTAGGATTCTCTTCACTTTAACTCTTGTTTTCCTGTTCCAGGATACTACATTACATTTAGTAGTCATGTCTCCCCAAAGTCCTTTTGGCTATGACAATTTCTCAAATTTTCCTTTTTTTAAAATAACAGCTGTAAGAAGTCTTGGCCAGGTATATTGTGAAACATCCTCAATTTTGACTTTTCTTATATGTTACTTATGATTAGAGTGAGGATTATGTGTTTCTGGAAAGAGGATCACAGAGGTAAAGTGCCATTTGCATGACATCATGTCAAAGGTACATACTATTAACCTGTCTTAACACTGTTGACACTAACCTTGATCACTTTGTTGAGGTAGTGTTTGCCAGGTTGCTCCATTGAAAAGTTACTCTTCTCCTTCCTTCCTGTACCTGACAACTAGAAAGGATGTCACTTTGTGCAGTCCACATAGGAGTGAAGAATTATGCTGCACTGCTTTGAGGCTAGAGTATCTGTATCAATTATTTGAAGTTCTTCTGTATGAGAATGTGTTTATTCCTCCTCCATTTATTCATTTAGTCAATTATTAATGTCAGCATGGATTTATGCATGCATACTTTATATTTAGGTATAATCCAATACTGCTTTATTTATTTAGTAGCAGCAAGTTTTCCGGCTTTGTCCCTTTGCCATACATACATTGTTTTATTAATATTTTCTGAGCACTTCCTTATTTTGTGACAATCAAAGACGATACAATCTAATGTTCTAATATATGTTTCCTGCTTCAGTCCTAGATTCAATCATCCCCAAGGAGCCTTGGTCACTATTTATTAAAGAATGATGTTGAAAACCAAGACCTGGGCTAGTTTTGTTTATTGCTGCTAGGTTTGTTTGTTGCTTTTAGGTCTTTCTGTTGACGTAGCGAGGAAATACATGTGCGCCTCCTAACCACTAGCCACTGCATATGTACGTATTTACTAATATTTCCATATGTAGGTATCTGTAAACTTGAGTTCGTGTTGATGTCTCCGACTCCAGTCTATGACCACATGGAACATTCTGGCCTCCTCCCTTTCCTAACCATAACCACTCACTCTAACAGGGCGAAATCTGGCTTACCCCATCTACCATCCATTTGCTTTGTTGCTTAATTTCAGTGAACATGTATAACAGTATCAGAATGATTAATCTGTATTCTCATAAGGAACAACATCATCCGTTAAAGTACAGTGTTTATGCACCTTTTTTGCCTAGTCTTGCAGACTCTACTCATTTCCAGAATTACTTAAATCAGCACCTGGTTTCCCGCCCTCATTCAATGGGCGATCTTTTCACACATTTGTAATATGGTTAGATTAATTTGTCACTTTGTACAGTCTATTCCAAGGTCCTTCACCTTCCTAAATGGCTTTATTTTAATTTGCATATATTCGGGTTCACTCTCTGTGCTATAAAATTCTGAGTTTTGAAAATATGTGGTGTCGTGTATTCACCATTACATTATTATGCAGACTAGCTCTAAAGGTCACCCTTTGCTTCGCTTATTCAACCCTCTCACTGGAAGGTACTGATATTCTTACTGTTTCTATAGTTTTGCCTCTTCCACAATATCATATAATTGAATACATAGAGTTTGTAGTTTTATACAGATCTATTTGTTTCATTTAGCATTTTGTATTTGAGAATCATCCATGTTTTTTGTTTGTTTGGTAGCTCATTTCTTTTTACTGCCAAATATTGTTCCATTGTATGAATGAACCACAGTTTGTTTGCCCATTAACTTATAAAAAAACATTTGATTGTTTCCAGTTGTTGGTGATTATGAATAAAGGTGTTGTAACTTCCACATGCAATTTTTATGTGAATATAAGTTTTCAATTCAGTTGGGTAAGAATTTAGAAATGCAATTACTGGATCGTATGGTAAGACACTGGTTTTGTGAGAAACTACCAAACTGTCTTGTTAACTGGATATAACATTTTGAATTTCAATTAACAATAAATAAGAGTCCCTGTGGCATTGTCAGACACCTGATTTGCAAGTGTTTTCTTCCAGTCTGTGATTAATCTTATAGTCTTTTAACATTCATTCTTCTTTTTCAGTGTCAGAAGTTTTGTTTTCTTAAATACACTAATTTTAATTTTTTAACCTGTTTTTGGACTTTATTTTTTATTTTATCTTATTTTGTTTTTTTTATTTTAAAGATGTGGGGTGCAATTCACAGTTAGGTATACAAATGTCCATTATGCAAGTACCCTTGTTGATGAGGTGTATCCCTCCCTGCCTCTCCAGCAGATTCCCACTACTGCCAATCCCACCCCCACCCTCCCCTGGCAAGACAAAATTATGAACTTCACAGCAACCTGGATGGGCTTAGAATCTATAATACTGAGTGGCCTATCACAGAAACAACTATCACATGTTCTCACTTATAAGCGGACCTTGAATAATTATCATAATACTATAAGAAAAGGATTGGGAGTAGTGGAAATATACTATTTTTAAAAAATAGTTTAATATTCATATAAAAATTCAGAAGTTAGCATAGGCAGTTCCCATATATTTTACACCCAATTGGCTTACTATTAACATTTTACATTAATATGGTATATTCCGTACAATTAATAAAGGAAAATTGATAAATTACTATTACTAAATTTCATTAGTTTATTTATAATTCCTTTAGTTTTTAAGTGACGTTTGTATCTTTCCCAGATCCTATTGGTGCTGCCCCATCTCTAACCTACACACTTTGGTCTATAGTTTTCCTTTCTTTTCTTTTTTTTATTATAAAGATGTGGGGGTACAATTCAGGGTTAGGTACACAAACATTGATTATGAAGATACCCTTGCTGATGAGGTGTGCCCCTCCCTCCCCTAGCAGTTTCTCTCACCTGCCAATCCCACCCCCCATCCCCTGACAGTTTCCCACTACTGCCAATCCCTTTCTTATAGTATCATAATAGTTCAAGGTCTGCTTATGAGTGAGAACATATGGCACTCTGTTCTTTGTTTCTGTGATAGATTACTGAGTATGATTGACTCCAAATCCATCCAAGTTGCTGCGAAGCCCATATGTTCGTTCTTCTTTATGGCTCCATAATATTCCATTGTGTATAGTACCACATTTTTTTTTATCCAGTTGTCCTTTCTTGTAATGTCTTTGTCTGCTTTTGGTATAAGGTGGTACTGGCCTCACAGAACAAGTCAGGAGATGCTTCTCCTCCATTTTTCTGAAAGAGTTTATGGAAAATTATCATTTATTTCTTAAATGTTTGGTGGAATTCACCCGTGAAAACATCTAGGCATGGTGATTTCTTTATTGGAAAGTTAATCATTAATTACTATCATCCACTTATAGAATAGTTATACGCCATTTAGATGATCTATTTATCTTTAAGTAAGATTTGGTAATTTGTATCTTTTGAGGAATTGATCTATTGCATCCAGGTTAAAAGTTAGACAAAATAATTCATTTCATCTAAGTTGAGTCCATGCTCTATGGACATAGAGTTATTCACAATATTTCTTTATTATTTTTAATATCTCCAGGATCAGTAATAATCATCCTTCTTTTACTTATGATATTAGTAATTTATGCCTTCTCTACTTTTGTTTTCATTATCCTGGTTAGAGACATTTATCAATTTTATATATCTTTTCAAAGAACCAGCTTTGGTTTTATTGACTTTCTCTGTTGTGTCATATTTTAATCTACATTGATGTCTCCCCTAATTTTTATTATTCACTTCTTTCACTTGATTTAGGCTTACATTTTCCTTTTTTGCTCCAGTTTACTAATATGGAAGCTTGTATTTTTCCTTTTAGATCATTCTTTTCCAATAATCCAATTTTATAAATTTCCCTCTAAGCATACTTTCACCTTACTCCACAAGTTTGATAAGTTGAATTTTCATTTTCCTTTAGTTAAAAATATTTTTAGATTTCATTTGAAACTTTTGACTCATAATATTTGGAAGTGTGTTCTTTAATTACTAATATTTGGGTAAATTATCAGCAGTTTTTCTGTTATCAATTCTTAGCTTAATTTTTGTTGTCTAAGAGCATATGCTCTATGATTTCTATTTTTTAAAATGTGTTGGTGTGTGTTTTGTGGCCAAGAATTTGTTTTATCTTGATGTATGAATCACATGGGCTTAAAAAAGATGTGTATTTGCTATTGTTGAAGATTATTCCATAAAATGTCAATAAATTATATTAATCTACAAATAAACATCAATCAATCCAATTAATAGGATTAATCTATTCAGGTTGACCCTATCCATATTGATTTTCTACCTGTATAATCTATTAATTACTAAAATTGAGATGTTGAAGTTTTCAACAATAGTAGTGGATTTGTCTATTTTTCCTTTCAATTCTATCATTTTATGCCTTGTATATTTTGATGCTCTGTTGTTTTGTACATTCATGTTTCATCTTCATGGAGAATTGACCCTCTTAGCATTATCTAAAGCCATTCTATGTTTCTGATAATTTTTCTTATACCAAAGTCTGTTTTATCTGAGGTTAATGCAACTATTATAGCTTTCATTTGATTAGTGATAGTGTGGTGTATCTTTCACTATCACTTGACTTTTAATCTATCCTTATCTTTAAAGTGGGTTTGCTGTAGACAATATAATTGGGTCTTTCAAGAAAATTTACTACGACAATTTTTGAGTTTAATTTATGTATTTATTGATATACAGGCATACCTCAGAGAGATTGAAGGTTCAGTTCCAGACCACCACAATAAAGCTAATACCACAATAAAGTGAGTCACACAATTTTTTTGATTTCCCAATGCATATAAAATTTATACTATATTGTAGTCTGGTAAGCTTGCAATAGCATAATTTCTTTTAAAAATGGACAAACCATAGTTTAAAAGATAATTTATTGCTAAAAAAATGTCAACAATAATCTGAGCCTTTAGGAGTCCTAGCCTGTTTTGCTGGTTGAGGTTATTGTCTTGATGTCTTATGACTGATCACAGTGGTGGTTGCTGAAAGTTGGGGTGGCTGTGGCAATTTCTTTAAAAAAGACAACAGTGAAGTTTGCCTCATTGACTAACTCTTCCTTTCAAAAAATATTCCTCTATAGCATGCTATGCTGTTAGGTAGCATTTTACCCACAATAGAACTTCTTTAAAAAATGAAGTCTATCTTCTCAAACCCTGCCACTGCTTTATCAACTAAGTTTATAGAATATTCCAAATCTTTTGATATCATTTCAGAAATGATCATGGCATATTCACCAGGAGTAGTTTCCATCTCAATAAATCACTTTCTTTGTTCATTCACAAGAAACAACTTCTCATCTTCAGGCCCCACTTCTAATTCTAGTTCTCTTGTTGCTTCCACCCTATTCACAGCTCCTTCTCCCACTGAAGTAACGAAACTTTCAAGGTCTTCCATGAGGTTTGGAATCAATTTCTTATAAATTCTTATTAAGGCTGGTATTTGGGCCTTCTCTCATGAGTCACAGATGTTCTTAATGGTACCTAGAATGCTAAATTCTTTTCAGAAGGTTTTCAATTTACTTTTCCTAGAACCATCAGAGAAATCACTATCTATGGCAGTTATAGCTTTACAAAATATATTTCTTAAAGAGTAAAACTTGAAGGCCAAAATTCCTTCTTGATCTATGGGCTGCAGAATACATTTTGTGTTAGCAGGCATGATAACAACATTAATCCCCCTTGTGCATCTTCATCAGAGCTCTTGGGTGACCAGCTGCATTGTCAATAAACACTACTGAAATATTGAAATAATTATTGAATATTGAAATAATTCTTTCTTTCTGATCACGAGTTTCAGCAGTTGGCTTAAAATCTTCAGGAAATCATTGTATAAACAGATGTGCTGTCATTCAGGCTTTGCTATTTCATTTTTAAAGCCCATGCAGAGTAGAGTCAAAATAATTCTGAAGGGTCCTAGGATTTTCACACAGTAAATGAGCATTGGTTTCAACTTGAAGTCACCAGCTGCATTAGTTCCTAACAAAAGAATCAGCCTGTCCATTGAAGCTTTGAAGCCAAGCATTGACTTTTCTCTAGCTATGAAAACCCCAAATAGCATCTTCTTCCAATAGAAGGCTTTTTTGTCTACATTGAAAACCTGTTGTTTAGTGTAGCCACCCTTAATGATCTCAGCTAGATCTTCTTGTAAATTTGCTGCAACTTATCCATCAGTATGTGCTGCTTCACCTTGCCCTTTTATTTTATGGAGACTACCGTGTTCCTTAAGTCACATGAAACAGCATTTGGTAGCTTCTAACTTTTCTTCTGGGATTTCTCACCTCAGCCTTCATAGAACTGAAGAGAGTTAGCACTTTGTTTTGGATTAGGCTTTGGCTTAAGGGAATTTTGTGGCGGGTTTGATTTCTATCCAGACCACTCAAACTTTCTCCATATCAACAATAAGAAAGTTTTGTTTTCATATCATTTTTTTGCTCACCAAAGTAGCACTTTTAATTTCCTTTAAAAAACGTATTTACCTTTACAACTTGGCTAACTGTTTGACTCAAGAGGCCTGACTTTCAACCTCTTTCCATTTTAGATATGCTTCTCTCACTAAGTTTGTCATTTCTAGCTTTTCATTTAAAGTGAAGTTTTTCTGAGTATCACATGTTCTCACTCATATAGTAGACCTTGATCACCCAACGTATTACCACATGGGGTCATTTTTGATGCCTCACATTCTCCCAAACTCCTCATGCAATCTTCTAGCTAATGCTATTGACTCTAACTTCAAAATATGTCTCCAAATAGTAGACCTCTCACCTCCTCCACAACAACCCTTGTCATTGGGCAACCTCAGTCATCCCATCACTGACCTTCATGTTTCTACCTTGCCATCCTGCAATCTCCTTCCCACCAATCAGCCGAGGTGGGAGGTCCTTCTAAAATGAGCATCAGATTACATCACTGCCCTGTCCTCAATGCTCTAGTCACTTACCGTTGGCTTCACAAACTCCTGGCTTCTTCCCTTGACTTGCACCTTGGCACCCTTCATAAATACAACCCTCAGCTCTCTTGTTTAGCTAAGTCTGACCCTGTTAAACAAGACTCTCTGCTACTCTTTGAACGTGCCAAGTACTTTCCTTTCCCAGGGCCTTTGTGTGTTGTCTTCCCTCTAATTGAAGCCATTCTCCCCAACTAGCAGCACGGTTCCATCCTTCCCCACTGAACTCTGCCTAAGTGGTTCCTCCTTGGCAACAGCTTTCCTGACAGCCCTGTGTAAAGTAACACAGAGACACCTGGATACCACACACAGGCACACACTGCTTGCCACATCATACAAACCCTTTGTCCTGCTTTGCTCTTTCTCCTCATTGAAGTGATCATAGCCTAATATTATATTACATATGTGTTTGTGTATCTGCTCATGCCTAGCCCCCTCCAGAAAGCAAGTGCAGGAAATTTATCACTCTTTCCCCATCCCAGAACAATGGCCTTGGATATAGGGAACTCAGACATTTGTTGAATGAATGAATGCATGAATGAATGAATGGGATTAGTCTCCTAAATTGACTAGCTTTAGAAAGCTAAAGCCAACATTTATATGTGACTGTGTATGAATCTCAATCTCTCATTTTAACTTTACTCAGTTTAACTTAGATTCCACTTAAACCCACTGCTACTATCAGAGATTAAACCTTGTCTCTTCCTGGATAACCAAATGGTGTTACAGTTTGGGTCACTGTGTGTGCCTCTCCCCAGCCTCCCCATAGAAAGGCTCCGAAACCCTGTCCTGAACATTGACATTTACCCTAAACTTTGGAGTACACCAGCACTCTGATAACAGCTGGCTTGTTGTTTATTTTACTGGAAAGATATTAATTCCAACAGAATTTCAGTTGTTCAGAAATGTACTCCAGGTTAAGACCATCATGATCCCATCCGAACATAGGAGTTACTGTCGGTTGAGTATGGATATGTAGGTTAAGCTGGCTTAATAACACCAACTCCTGGTCAGAAGGAGTTTTCTTTTTAATGATGCATTGTCAGGTAGTTGTATTCGACTGACCATGTGGCCGAAGTTAGGCAAGGTGACTCATTAATGGGCTTCTGAATTATTTCCATGGTTCCACTTGGTTCATAAGAAAAATAGTAATTACTAAAAATCTTTAATGATACCTTCTTCTGTGCCAGGCGGTATGCTAAACACTTGGCTTATCTTGTCATCTAATTTAGGAAGACAATCACTTCCTACAACCACAAGGGTAATAAAATTGATGGTACTCTCCAGTTTCTTACACCTGTCTTGAGATTCAGACCTACATTTCCAGCTGCCTAACTACACTCTTCTATCTCACTTCCCACAGGTGCCCTGAATCACCTTGCCCCAAATGAATTTGCCATCTTATTCCCTAGCCTCTTTTGGGGTCTCCCATCTCAGTGAGTGCTATCACCATGCACCAAAGCATCAAAGGCAGAACAGGGTGCCCCCCTAGTCTCTTTCCTCCCCTTCCTTCTTCCCATCTATTCTCTCTCTGTAATGGGAAGAGGATCCGTCTCCTTATCTCTGTTAATTCTGCTGCTGCCTGCAGTGCCCATCCCTGTGGGTGGATTATACATCCCTGCCTTGTTGAACCCAGGAGTAACCACAGAATCTTCTTTGTCTAATGGCATATAAGTGGAGCCATTGTGTGTCTCTATCAGACATAACCTGGAAGAGCTAGTAAGTGACTCACTGTGTCTATTTTTGCCTCTTGCACAAGAGCTGAAATGCTCCAGATAGAGGCTTTTCTGTCAGCCTGGATAGGATGAAAAGGAGCAGAAGCCCAGTCAGCCTAAAATAGACGTGTATTGCCAGTGAGAAACAAGCCGAGAAAGTCACTGTGATTTATGGGCTCACTTGTTACCACAGCACAGCCTTGCATATCCTGACTGATACATCATCATAATACCTCGCTTGGATGAACAACAGATTTCCACCCAGATCTCTCAACTTACAGGTCACCTTCCAAACTGCTTCCATAGTGGTTTCTGTAGCATGATTCCATTATTCTCTATCCTGTAACTCAGCCATCAGCAAACTTTTGCTGCAAAAAGACAGATAGTAAATATTTTAGGCTTTGCCAGCCATACAGTCTCTTACCACAACTACTCAACTCTGCTGCTGGAGTGTGAAGGCGGCCACACACAATAAATAAACAAATGAGTGTGGCTGTATTCCAGTACACTTTATTTATGGACACTGAAATTTGAATTGCATATCATTTTCACATGTCACAAAATATTATTCTTCTTTGGATTTTTTTTGCAACCCTTTAAATATAGGAGAACCATTCTTAGCAAATGGGCCATTCAAAAACAGACAGTAGACTGGATTTGGTCATTGGGCCATCGTTTGCTGACCCCTGATCTAACTGAAGGCTCCTGATCATAAGTATATGGCATTGAAAGGCCTTTACAATGTCGTTCCAATGGCCTTGTCTTGATCTCTCCTCACCCCCACCTCACCACACACACACACACACACACACACAACTTCAGCCTTATTGAAGCTACCATCACTCCCTGAATCCACCTTGTTCTTATATGTCACCAGATCTTTGCTCATGTTAGTCCCTGTGCTATGAATGTCCTTCTTCTTCTTCCATACCAAGCAAGTTTTTATTAATCTACCAAGGCTGAGATCAAATGTTTCATCTGTCATTTAAAGAACCTTTCCAATGCCTGAGGCCTATTTAGTTGTTCTCTTTCTGAGTTCCCACAGAACTTTCACGAGTGCTTTTTATAGAACTCATGACCTAACATTCTAACATTATGCAATAGGGCCTCTCAACCTTGGCACTATTAGCATTTGGGGCCAAATAAGTCCTTGTTGTGAGGTGCTACCCTGGGCACTACGAAACATTTAGCAGAATTGTTGGTCTCTACCTACTAGGTGAGGTGCCAGTGGCACACTCTTCCCAATTTTAACAACCAAAAATGTCTCCAGGTATTTCCAAATCCCCCTTTGTCCTCCCACCCAGTGAAAATTACCTTTCTAAATATTTGCTTAGACATTTAAATTTGAAGTCTCCTTGAAGACAAAGGCTATTCATCATCATAAGCACCAAACACATAGTCAGATTTTCAGCAAATGTGTGTTGAATGAAAAAATGAATGAGGCACTGAAAATCATAGGCACAATTAGCATCCATCTGAATAATGTTTTAGAAAGAAATCTGGCCCTAGTAATCTTTACTTTTGCAGAGAAGCTAGTTTTGTAAAATCTGAACATCGTAAAAGGATTTTCTAGCACATGTATTGTTTTATTTATGCTGCTCTCATAAGTGCAATTAACACTGCATCTGTTTTACTAACAACCCCTTTTGCTTTATATAGAGCTTTATATTTGTCTGAATGTGCACAGGCCTGGGCTTTCCACAGTCTACAAGTGGATACATCGTTGCATATGGATGAGGGGGAAAAGACAACCAAAAACCTTCCAAAGTCATTTATCATTCTCTGTCCTATTCCAGGCTACATGTGGTAATTAGTCTACATGGCTCATCCTGCTTCCAGCAGAGCAGAGAAAAGGAGGTAATGGTCCCCAGCAAGACCGTTGATTCAGGGTCCTACTGAATCTCACCTTTGATGGGACATCTTTCCTCTTAATAGTCATAGATGCTTAAGAAACATCCGCATTTAAGCCCAGTCGTAAGGAGGCATCTGAGGCTCATTTGATCAATGGAGATCAGACTTTAGTTTGTAAACATGTTTCTGTCCAATGTCCCAGATTGGGCAGGTTGATGCCCGAATAGATTCCCTTCTTGATTTGGACATTAAAGATGATCAGTGAGTGCTTGAACTAACATTAATGAGAGTTTTACCTTTAGGAGTAGTAAGCTGTGGGATACTTTGGGCATGTTTCTTAACCTCTGCGTGCCATAGTTTCTTCTTTGGCAAAACAAGAACAATAGGAGTGCCTACACCCTAGGATTGTGATGAAGATCAAAAGATGAATACTTAGAAAGTGCTCAGCTAAGTGCTTGACACACAGTAAAGACACAATAAATGCCATCTGTTATGAAGAAGATCCCCTGGTGCTTGCACAATGAAAGTATTCAATGTTAGCAATTACTACACCACGTGTTTAAATTGTTTTTTGGAAATGATTTGGTTCAAATCTTTCCTTTAAGAGATATGAACCTTTAATTCCTACACACACACACACACACACACACACACACACACACACACACACCCCGTGTGTGTGCTTTTGAGTCCAGAGGTGCCATGACAGCCATCATCAGCCAGATAAAAGAAATAGCGACAAACTTCACTTTCCACATTCTGGGTGCCTACTATGCACCAAGTTTTGTCCTTTAGTTGAATTTTTTTTTTACATGAAAGTGTAAGTTTTATGAGGTCAAAGACCTTGCCTGATTTATACCATATAATGTGATAGCACTATGACAGAGGAAATCACAGGATATTTGATGAGAATTAAAACATCAAGGTCCCATGGATGGAGCCTGGATAGAAATGACAATTGGGTTGAGACTTACAGAAAAACTAGACAAGAGAGAAAAGTGTCAGTGTATGCACTGTTCTGTTTTACTTCTTTTTTGTTTTTTTAAGCCCAAATTACCAAACCCTCCCCGAGAGAATAGGAGCAAGACACAAACGTTAACATTGAAGACCATTTTTTATTAGTATTTCTTTACCTCTGCACCAAGGGAAAAATATCTTTATTCCAACCCTTAACGAAATCTTGACTCCAAGTCTTGATGAAACGTTCCTCATTCCTCCAGGAGTAACCCGTTTTGATAATCCTCCCCTGGAGATCGAGCCAACTCAGAGCACAATGATTGCCATATTCTAAATTTAACTGACCGCATAGATGCATTACTAGCAAGCAGGAAAGAGCCTTTGCTTTCCTGGCTTGGAGAAGCAGGATGTTTATGACCTGTTTATAAAAGTCTGCATAAAATATAGCTTCAGAGTCTTGTCCGTGAGTGGGCTACCTGGAGTCAAGTGTGTCTTTTAAAATATGATGCATCACTTACAAGAATGGTTTCTTAGTCTCTAGTTTTCCCCACCCTTCAACCCCCTCAAATCCGTTGTTCTCCCATAAATAACGATATGAGGTGATGGCTTGACCACTGCTTGCATCATGCCCCCACCTGTATGGGATGTCTTCCCTGGTGGATTTTTGTTAAGAAACAAAATACAACTTTTATTGAGATCGATAAAAGATTAAGGTGACAAAGTGATTTATTGACTATCAAGAAGGCTCATTTTTCCCTCACAACTGCTATAGCTACTGGAAAGGATGTTTTTTACCCTGGGTCTTCAGGAAAGTTGTGAGAAGCCAAGGCTCATTTATCAAGTCAAAAGAGAATGATTAAAAACCATAAGGAAACAGACAAAGAACACACATGAGCAAAAAATGCCCTATCATGGATAGTTTTGCTAAAAACATCCAGGTCTTGGAACGCACGGGGATGGAGGAAATGGATTGGGTATAATGTGGAATGAAGTTCATGGGGATATGGGGAGCAAGGGTTGGAACTGCTCAGGCTAAGGTCAGAGCAAGGAGAGAACTGAGTCTTGAGAAACAGGAAGCAGGCTGAGAGCCATGGAGTCTGTCATTCACTGCAATGAGACGAAAGTCAGAGTCTGGGCACCAGCATGCCATCAGGGCAGGAGGGTTACCCACTGAGGGATAGGGACCAGATTCTGAAGTTTTCAAAAATCCTAGTGTTCTTCCACCTCTGTGCCTTCTCTCGTGCTGTCCCCACACCCACCTCTGTGCCTTCTCTCGTGCTGTCCCCACACTCATCATATTTTAAAAGACACACTTGACTCCTTCTCTCGTGCTGTCCCCACACTCATCATATTTTAAAAGACACACTTGACTCCAGGTAGCCCACTCACAGACAAGACTCTGAAACCTGTGCCCTCATCCTTCAAGGCAAACTCTTATACCTCCTCCCCTGCTCCAATTCTCCCAAACAGAATGTGACTTTTCTACCTTCTTATGATGATGCATGTCAGAAGCTCCTAAGTATGGTGCCCACATTATGTGGCAGGCACAGTGCAAAGCACTTCACGTGCTAATAATAATACCTACCCCTCACAGGACTGTCTAATACCAATACTTACCCCTCACAGGTGAGGGAACCTAGTAAGTTGTGTTCAGGTCTACGTTCCTGAGGCCTAGAATAGCCTCGCATGGGGATAGGGCTTGGTAAATATTTTTTAATAAATAAATGAATGCATGAGCTAATGAAATCCCTAGAACAGTCCTGTAACATGTAGGTCTTACTACCCAAATTTTACAAAAAGAGAAAATGCAGTGTCCAGAACTTCACACATCACTAAAGCATGGCTGGCATTCTAAGTGTCCCCTTTTTCTCCTCAGTCTTTCGCTGCAGAAAGCAGCCCTACTAACCACGTTCCACCCCCAAATCCAGCTGCACCAGAAGAGGAAAAATGACCTCTGGTGACACAATAGGCAAAGCCAAAGCTGGAGATGCTTAGATCAAAGAAGGTAAGAGCTGACCTTCTGGGTGTTTTTAAAGAAGATTAGGTCTTATGCTATTGTTAACAGAAAACCATTTCTGTAGTGGAATTCGCTGCCATTACAGCCTCTGAGACACATGGCACCTTCTCAAGGAAAAAAAGAAGGGTGGTAGGACAGAGCTTCCAACTTAGCCATCATCACAAGTCCCCATTAGCTGCATAATGAGTCGATTTTTAATTTTGACATCATGATCCACAGCAGCACTCTTACCCTCTAGATCAGCATTGTCATGAATACTCCTCTCGAGAATGCCGAACTTGCCAAGTTTTGATTTTTTTTTTCTTAAGTCAGCCAACACAATTCCATTTCTAGGAATCCATCCCATAGATACACTTGCATTTGTGAGAAATGATGCAAGCACTGTATTATTCATTACAGTCACATCTGCAAGAGCAAACTGTTGAGAACTGCCCGAAAGTCCATCCATGGGGGACTGGTCAACAATAGACGCACGCTCATCCAATTACATGATGGGCAGATATTTTAAAAGATCACAGCTATTCTTTGTGTCCTGGTATGAAAAAGTTGCCAGGATACTGAGTAAAGAAAGAAAGATGAAATACTGTCTTTGTTTGATGCTGCTACAAATATAGATAGATGTAGGTGTAACAAAAATACATACACACACATTTGTGTAGGATACCTCTGGAAGAATACAGGATAACTAGAAATAGCCAATGCCTCATGGGAGTGAAGATGGATGGTCAAAGGATAGTAGTGGCAAAGAACATTTTCCCTCTGTACCTTTTGGATTTTGTGTTTCAGGCATATGTTGTCATATATACATCATTCTGCAGATACAAACGTAGGGCTCACTATGCGCCAAGCCCATAGCAATAATCAACATATAATAAGCCTTATGCCCCTATTTCCTTTAATTCAAAAAATTTTTTTGAGTCAGGGTCTCACTCACCCAGGCTGGAGTGCAGTGGCACAATCGCAGCTCACCATAGCCTCAACCTCCTGGGCTCAACTGATCCTTCCACCTCAGCCTCCCAAATAGCTGGGACTATAGGCTCACACCAACATGCCCACTAATTTTTGTTTTGTTTTGTTTTCATAAAGACAAGGTCTCGTTATGTTGCCCAGGCTGGTGTCAAACTCCTGGGTTCAAGCAATCCTCCCACCTCGGCCTCCCAAAGTGCTGGGATTACAGGTGTAGTCACCACGCCTGGCCCGAGTATGTTTTTAAAAACATGTTATCATATATATTTAAGGTACACAGCATGATGTTATAAGATACATATATATAGAAAAACAGTTTCTGGAGTGGAACAAATTAACATATTCATTATCTCACATAGTTGTTCATTCTCCTGCGGCAAGAGCAGCTACAAGCTACTCATTTTGCAAAAATCCTGACTATAATACACTATTATGAACTGAAGTCCTTGTGTCACACACTAGCTTTTTTGATATGTATAAATGTTAAGGAGAAGAAAATGGGGAAAAGTCGTGGGCTATGAATGAGTGAAGAGTGAAATTTTAGGGAAGGAGGGAGGGAACCTGAAAGGGTCACCGTGGAGTGAAGGAGAGGTGAGGAGAAGGCCAGCAGGGAAGGTGCAGGGGAGAGTAGCACCTGCCATGTGTGTGTTTCTGGCATGTTTGAGGATGGTTAAAATCAGTGTGGCCGGAGGGAACAAGCTGTTGCCAAGGGGCAACAGCGGGTGATACCCTTGGGGTCTCACAGAAAGGAGATTGGCTTTTACTGTGAGGAACATGGGAGCCATTGAGGGTTCAGAGGAGAGAAGTGGCATGATCGGACCACCAGTAGTTCACTCTGGCCGCCATGTGGAGAATAGATGACACGGGTGACTGCCAGCAGGAGGCTGTTGCAATATCCGGAAGAGAGAGGACGGTGGCTCCAGGGCAGGATAGCGGCTGTGGGGTGGAGACAAGTTACTGACTTCTGGGCATATGTTGAAGATCAAGTGAGCAGGATTCAATAAAGCATCAGATGGGAGGTGTGGGAGAGAAGTCAAAGATGACACAGACAATCTTTTTATTCATTAGGATTTTTAATTGGCAAGCAAAAATTACATTTATTTGTAATTTTTTTGAAATGTTTTGAAGTATGTGTTCACTGTGGAACGGCTAAATCAAGCTGTTTGACACATAAGTGACCTCATGTGATCACTTTTTTGGGGTGAGAGCACTGAAGGCCTACTCTCTTGGCAATGTTCGAGTATATGGTACATTGTTATTAACTGCAGTCACCGTCATGGACAATAGATCTTCTAAACTTATTCCTCACATCTAACAGAAATTTCCTATCCTTTGACCAACATCTCCCCATTCTCCCCACAACCCCAGCCAAACACCAAAATTCTCTGGGCCTCTGGAAGAATGTGCGTGTGCATGCAAACCAACAGTCAGTTTGGAAGAACAGGGAAGCACCTGGGAAGAAAGTGTTTGCTGGCCCAGCAGCCTAAGCGCTAGCCAAAGTTCTAAGACCATCCTCAGCATCGCTGATCCCCCCAGAGTCCAGGGGGCTGACGGTGCACAACTCAGGAGGTTGGCCAGATGGAAATCTCTCCACTCCATGGTGCTTACGAACACGGGCCCTGCTCCCTAAAACGATGATGTTCTTCTCCTAGCTCTGCCACCTGCTGGCTGTGTGACCTCAGACAAATGACTGAATCTCTTGGTATGCGTTTCCCTGTCTGTTAAGTGGAGACACTAATAATAGCTACTTCCCAGGGTTACAATGAATATTAAGTAGTTTAATTCATGTAAAGGGCCTAGCATCATGCCTGACTCATTGTGATTGTTCAGTCAATAGCAGCTGCTGCTGGGGAAATTGAAAATTATTTTGCTTGTGTCGTGGACTGAAATTTTGGATTGAAGGAAGTAACATGGACAACACCGTAGGCCTTTGGTTTCTTTAACATACCAGCAAACTTAAGTAGTGGATTGATGGTGATCGTGATGATGATGATGATGATAAATGCTGTCCCCATCCTTTTGACTCTTGGTAACGTGGTAAGATAGAAGGATTGAGCCCTCCCTGCGAGCTCCAGGGGGGAACCAGAGTATAGCAGAGGGCAAGCCGGTTACAAAAAGGTAGGAACTTAGTCAAAATAACCAATGATGTTGCTTATCCTGGAAAAGAGAACACTTCAGGGCAGGGAGCCACCCAGAGCTGTCAGGAGAGTGGATTATTTCAGTCCCACCAGCTCTAAGCACCTTTCTTTGCAGGAACTAGAGGATATGGTTGTGGAGGTGCCTGTGTGCAGGCCTCGTCAGCAGCAGAAGGAAAGGAGGCATTGATTTCAGCACAGGTAATTCTGCCCCATTAGAGGGCTTTCAGCACTTGGCTGCACAGAGCTGAGGGTGGGGGTTAGTCTCAAGAGGCCCCGCAAGGCACGCCTCAGACACATCACAAAGACGGCTGGTTGTCTCTGGCCGTAACCATCCAAGCTAGGATTTCTCCTCAAGCTTGAAAATGGATGATCTGGCTTCATTCACAGAAGCAGCAGGGGTGAGGTAGAAAAAAGAAAGCATTCATGAGACATGTGCGCACATACACACATACCCCAAACCCACACACTGAATCAGACCCACAGATATGCACACACAAAGAGGTATGCATACCTATGTCATCACAGAGAGACATTCTAAACAAACACAGATAGACATCTAGACACCAAAAGACCATGCAAAAGTATGACCACAGAGAAGCACATAAATACACGCAAAACATAATGTATAGCACAAATAAATGCATGCACCCGTAAATGTGCACAGGCATGGTAAGGAATACAAGATGCAGATATGCACAGGCCGAAAGATACACACACATATGCATGCATGCACACGTGTGCACATACACACACTTGCCCATGTGAATCACACAGTACAATGATTAAAGGCCAAAAACTTCAGCTAGAAATTTGCATTTAAAAAGTAAGACAGTACTATGGTGAGAATTCTATGAGTTCCCAATGTTAAAAGAAGGTGGGATAGGGCAAAGTCTTCGGATCTCCTCCCACTGTGGGAGCTTTTCTGTCTTCTCAATAAATCCTGCTTTCTCACTAAAAAAAAAAAAGGGTGGGATAGTCCGCCCCTTCCCCTTCATCCAGCCTAGGATGATCTCTATCTGGTGCCGTTTGCTCTGCACGTAAGCAGTTCTGATTTACATGATAGATAGAAACCATTTATACAGTTAGACACAGTAGGGGTCTAAATGCTGTTCCCTGCAGAACACCAGATGTGAATAGATGAACATTTGATTGTCCTCGCGCCTGTTTCTGACAAGCTAACAGATAAGAAACCATCCCACTGAATTCCCAGAAAACTGGAGCCACGAATGCAGATAGCAACATGCAGGAAGGGCTAGGATTTATTAAGGCAGATTTCTAAATATTAAAGGGATGGCAGCTGGCCGTGCTTTCCTCAGCAGACTTTGTAGGTGGGATATCACTTGATAACAAAGATGAATGAGCAAAGCTTATACTGGGGAGTTTTCAGACCCTAGAGCCTCTGGGAATGACCTCATGCAGGCATGAAACAGGCACTGTGCACACTTCTGGACATTAGGGTATTTGGAACTGGGGAGGTCCCACTGCCTGGAATTGCCTCTTCTTTAGGGCTACCTGAAATACCACTGAAATTTCATTATTAAATGCAATCCATTCACTAGGAAGGTTTTGGAGTCTCCCCAAATTTTTTATTAAATTATACATACATGCATGAAAAGATGCTGCTGCTCAGCATCACTGATCATTAGGGAAATGCAAATCAAAACCACAGTGGGACACCACATCACACCCTTCACACTCACTAGGATAGCTAACCAAAAAAAGGAGAAAATAGCAAGTGTTAGCAAGGATGAGGTGAAACTGGAACCCTGGTGCACTGTTGGTAGAAATGTAAAATGATGCAGCCAGTATGGAAAACAGTATGGAGGCTCCTCAAAAAAATGAAACATAGAATTACCCTAGAATAGCCCAGCAATTTTACTTCTGGGTCTATACTCAAAAGAAATGAAATCAGAGATTCAACAGATATTTGTCCACCCATGTTCACAGCATCATTATGCTCAACGGCCAAAAGGTGGAAGCTACCTAAGTGTCCGTTGTCAGACGAATGGATCAACAATGGAACGTTATCCAGCCTTACAAAGAAAGGAAATGTTACTACATGCTACAAAACAGATGAACATTGAAAACATGGGGCTGGTGAAGTCAGTCAAAAAAGGACAAATATTATATGATTCCACCATGTGTATGAGGTTACTAGAGTAGTCAAAGTCATAGAGGGAGAGGAAATAGAATGGTTATTTCCAGGGGCTGAGGAAAGGGAGAAGAGAGTTAGCGTATAGTGGGTTCAGAGTTTCAGTTTGGTAGGATTAAAAAAAAGTTCTGGAGACATATGGCAGTTGTGGTTGCACGGCAAGGTGAAGGTACTTAATGCTACAGAACTGTACATGCTAAACTGAATGGTAAATCTTTTTTTTTTTTTTTTGACTTTTTAAAAAATTTATTTATTTATTATAAAGATGTAGGGTACAATTCAGGGTTAGGTATACAAACATTGATCATGCAGGCACCCTTGTTGATGAGGCACTCCCCTCCCTCCCCTAGCAGTCTTCCCCAACTGCCAGTCCCACCCCCTCTTCCCCTGACAGTTTTCCACTACTGCCAATTACTTTCTTATAGCATCATAATTGTTCAAGGTCACCTTATGAGTGAGAACATATGGAACTCATTTCTTTGTTTGTGATAAATCGCTGAGTAAGATCGACTCCAAATCCATCCAGTTTGCTGCAAAGTCCATATATTTGTCCTTCTTTATGGCTGCATACCATTCCATTGTGTATATGTACCACATTTTTTTATCCAGTCCAGCTTCAATGGGTAACACGATTGGTTCCATGTTTCTGCTATTGTGAATATAGCTGCAACAAACATACGTGTGCAGGTATCTTTTTTGTAGAATTATTTTAGTTCCTCCAGGTATATTCCCAATAGGGGAATTGCTGGGTCATATGGAAGGTCAAGTTCTAGTTCCTTCAGAAATTGCCACACTGTCTTCCAAAGAGGTTGTATTAGTCTGCATTCCCACCAGCATTGTAGCAGTGTTCCTTTTTCTCCACATCCTCGCCAGTATCTGTTGTTGTTTGTTTTATTAATGATGGCCATTCTTACAATGGTTAGGTGGTATCTTAATGTGGTTTTGATTTGCATCTCTCTGATGATGAGTGAGGCTGAACAATTTTTCATGTGTCTGTTGGCTGCCCATATATCTTATTTTGAGAAGTGTCTATTCTTGTCTTTTGTCCACTTTTTAAAGGGGCTATTTGTTTTTTTTCCTTTTGGCACGTTTGAGTTCCTTATAGATCCTAGTTGTTAGGCCTTTGTCAGATATACAGTTGACAAACATTTTTTCCCATTCTGTGGGCTGTCTCCCTGCTCTCTTGATGGTTTCTTTAACTTTACAGAAGCTTGTCAGTTTAATGAGGTCCCACTTGTCTATCTTATCTCTTATGGCCTGGGCACTTCAGGTTTTGATCAAGAATTGGTCACCAGTTCCAACTTCCATAAGAGTGTTCCCTGCATTTTCTAAGGTTCTTACAGTTTGAGGTTTTACGTTTAGGTCTTTGATCCATTTAGAGTTAATTTTTGTGTATGGTGATAGGTAGGGGTCCTGTTTCAATCTTCTGCTTGTGTTCAGCCAGTTTTCCCAGCACCATTTACTGAATAGGTTCTCCTCTCCCCACTGGTTGATATTGGGGGCTTTGTCAAAGATGAGTTGGTTGAAGAATTGAGGCTTTGCTTTCGGAATCTCTATCCTGTTCCATTGGTCTATGTACCTGTTCTTGTACCAATACCAGGCTGTTTTGATTACTGTAGCCTTATAGTAAAGTTTGAAGTCAGGAAGTGTGATACCTCCTGCTTTGTTTCTTTTGCTAAGGATTGTTTTGGCTATTCGTGGTCGTTTATGTTTCCATATAAATTTCTGTATTGTCATTTCCAGGTCTGAGAAGAATGATGTTGGTACCTTAATGGGCATTGCGTTGAATCTGTAGATTGCCTTTGATAGGATGGACATCTTAACAATGTTGATTCTTCCTATCCATGAGCATGGGATATTTTTCCATTTGTTTGTGTCTTCTTGGATTTCTTTGAGCAGTGTTTTGTAGTTCTCATTGTAAAGGTCTTTCACTTCTCTGGTTAGGAAGATGCCGAGGTATTTCATTTTTTTGGTGGCTATTGTGAATGGGATTGTGCCTTTTACTTGGGTCTCTGCCTGCTTGTTGTTGTTGTATAGGAATGCAACTGTCTTTTGCAAATTTATTTTGTACCCTGAGACCTTCCCAAAGTCCGTTATCAGTGCAAGCAGAGTTTTGACAGATTCTCTTGGATTTTCAAGGTATAGAATCACATCATCAACAAAGAGAATAACTCGACTTCCTTCCTTTTTCTAATTGTCTGGGCTAGGACTTCCAACACAATATTGAACAAGAGGGATGAGAGTGGACAACCTTGTCTTGTTCCAGTTTTCAAGGGAAATGATTGTAGTTTCGGACCATTTAGCAATATGCTAGCTGTGGGTTTGTCGTAGATGGCGCTTACTATTTTGAGGTATGTTTGAGGGTTTTTATCAAGAAGGATGCTGAATTTTATCAAAAGCTTTTTCTTCATCTAATGAGATAATTATGTGGTTCTTGTTTTTACATCTGTTGATGTATTTAATGACATTTATGGTCTTGCGAATGTTGATCCAGCCCTGCATGCTGGGGATGAAGCCTACTTGGTCAGGGTGGATGACATTTAAGATGTGTTTTTGGATCAGATTTGCTAGAATCTTGATGAGGATTTTTGCATCTATTATCATAAGGGATATTGGCCTGTAGTTCTTTCTTTGTTGGATCTTTAACCGTTTTGGGTATCAGTGTAATGTTAGCTTCATAAAATGATTTGGGGAGAATTCCATCTTTCTCAATTACCTGGAATACTTTCAATAGGATTGGTATCAGCTCCTCCTTTTATGTTTTGTAGAATTCTGCTGGAAAGCCATCCGGTTCAGGGCTTTTTTTTTTGTAGGTAGTTTTCGTATGACAGAGTCAATTTCCTGGGTTGTTATGGGCCTATTTAGTGTCTCAATGTCTTCTTGTTTTAACCTGGGGAGGTTGTGTGATGTCAGAAAGTCCTCCATTTCATCTAGGTTTTCAAGTTTGTTTCCATATAGGTGTACATTGTAATCTCTGATAATCTTTTGTATTTCTTCAGGGTCAGTTGTGATTTGATCTTTTGTATTTCCGATCATGTTTATTTGAACTTTTTCTCTCTTTTTCTTGATCATTCTGGTGAGGGGTTCATCAATCTTTTTGATTCTTTCAAAGAACCAACTTTTTGTTTTGTTGATGTTTCCTATGATATTTTTGTCTTCTATGTCCCATATTTGGGCTGTTATTTTTGTGATTTGGATTCTTCTGCTAAAGTTGGGGTTTTGGCTGTCTTCTCTTTCTAGCTCCATTAGGTGATTTGTTAGGTTCTCCACTTGAGATCTTTCCATTTTCTTGATGTGTGCTCGTAGAGATATGAATTACCCTCTTTAAACTGATTTCATGGCATCCCAGAGGTTTTGGTAAGATGTTTCTTCATTTTCATTTGTTTCCAGGAATTTTTCAATTTCTTCTTTGATTTCCGTGTTGACCCAGTCGTTGTTCAGTATCATGCTGTTTAGTGTCCATGTCTTTGTGGGCTTTGGGGAAATGTTGTTGGTTTTAATGTTTATTTTTATTCCACTGTGGTCTGAGAATGTGCATGGCAAGATTTCAACCTTGTGGAATTTGTTTATGCTTGATTTATGGCCAAAAATGTGATCAATCTTGGAGTATGTTCCACGTGGTGATGAGTAGAATATATACTCTGTGGTTGTTGGGTGGAATAATCTGTAGGTATCGACTAAGTCCATTTGGTCAAGTGTCAAGTTTAGGTTCTGGATATCCTTGTTGATTTTTTGCCTCGGTGATCTATCTAGAGCTATCAGTGAGGTATTTAAGGCCCCTCCTATAATAGTGGAACAACAGCTGTGCTCGGTGCCTCAGCCTGTAATCCCAGCGCTTTGGGAGATCGAGGTGAGTGGGTTGCCTAAGCCCGTGGGTTCGAGACCCACTTGGGCAACTTGGCGAGACTTCATCTCTACAATAAAAATCAAAAACTAGCCGGATGTGGTAGTGCACGCCTGTAGTTCCAGTTACTTGGAAGGCTGAGACAGAAGGATCACCGAAGCCTAGCAGGTCGAGGCTGTAGTGGCCAGGATTGGCCACTGCACTCTATTCTGGGTGAGAGCGAGACTCTAACTCAAAAAACGTAGTGGAAAAGCTGTCAATATTATTAAGAAAAATCAGTGCAGTCATCCAAGTATTTTATTTAAAAGTGATACAGCATATATTTCCATCTTTATCAAACTTCATTATTAATTTAAAGGTTTTGATGTGTATAACCAGCAATTATAAAGATTTGGCTATTTAGTTTATTGAGCATAAATGTTTAGAAAGCTTTGTTTTAGAAATGTGCAATAGATGGTCTTATAAAATCCAACTCAAATTCCAGCTATTATTTAGGAATATAAAACTGATTTTAAACAATAGTTTTATCTTTAAGGTGGAGTATGTGCATGTGGAATAATGCAAATGAGAAGGGGTACAATTATTATGAGTTGATATAAAGTGACTTTAGAGGAAAGAGTAAAAGTGTCTCCTTGATATTTTTCTTACTAAGAATGTTTTCCTTTTTCACTTGTGATAATTAATCAAAAATGCCTAACCTTCTCCATCACTCCTTCTCTATGCATATAATCTCTGTCAAAATCATTTCACATTTGGAAATTGATTCTTCTTGTTAGAACTTACAATGAGGATCAGACACCTAAGAATTGCTTATACTGTTTGCTTTTAATTAAAAAGGAAGGTGCTATTTTTTCCAAAAAATTAAATTTTTTCAAGTTTTCACTTGAGTTAACATCCCAATTATGTATCTTGCTTTGGTGTCTATGTCTTAGTATTAATGGGTACTAATAATAACACAGTGTATTTTGTTAGGCAAATAATCATGGAAAATGGTTTATTAAGTTTATACATAAAGCCATCAAGTATGCATTTCTTCCTGCATTCCAGGAAGATCTAGTTAATACTGATGATTAGAAATGAGTCTTGTAAAAAGAAATACAGAGCCCAAAAGGATCATAGATGAATTCCATCAGAGTAAACAATTCTTTACAGGGCTTAGTACTGTACTCAGTACTAATTTTTTGGTGACAAATTATGATGTTTGAACTTTGACAAATTTGAATTTGGGAGGTTTTTTAGAAACTCCAAACCACTAACCACTCTGTTACCCAAATGAAGTCTAAATAAAATGAGAAGTAGGATGTAAGCTAAGACAGATGAAAGCCAAATAGCAGTCTTATGGAAGAGAAAAGTCAGGTTACAATGTACTATCTGTGAACAAGTGGGCTTTCCAATTCCAACCCCCATTATTATTTGTACATTTTTCCCTAAGACATGCAGCAGGGTAATAATGAATGAAACCAGGCCTCCCCATCTGAAATGCCTATGCATATATAAGAGATTGCATAATGAAGTGGAGGATAGGAGAGTTTTTAAAGAGAAAGAAAAGGAAAGACAGGAAGGAGAAAGAAAGGAAGGGATGAGCAGGGAAGAAGAAGAAAGAGGAAGGAAAGAAGGGAAGGAGAAACAAAAAAAGAAAAATGGGAGAGAAGAAGAAAGGAAGGAAGGAAGAAAGGATGGAAACGAGGGAGAAAGAAAGAAAGGAAGAAAAGAAAAAAGGAAAGAGGAAGAAAGAAATGAAAAGAAAGGAAGAAAGGTAGGAAAATGAAGTAGGGGATGAGGAGGGAAAGAAGAGGAAAGAGGAGAAGGGAGAAAATGAGAGGAGAGGAGAGGAGAAGAGTGGAGAAGAGAGAAGAAGAGAGGAGAAGAGAGAAGACTGGAGCTGGGTTATGCCCATCAGATGAAGTCTTTCTTTTTTACCTGAGAAGCAGTAGAGACAAGGACAAGAGATGCATCACAAGCATCATTACACTACAGATATCATTCCACATAGAGATAACATTAAGTTAGACTTCATCCCTGGGATGCAGGGCTGGATAAATATTCGCAAGACCATAAACATAATTAAATACATCAACAGATGTAAAAACAAAAGACCACATGATCATATCATTAAACGTGGAAAAAGCTTTTGATAAAATTCAGCACCCCTTCTTGATAAAAACCCTCAAACATCTAGGCATAGATGGAGCATACCTCAAAATATTAAGAACCATCTATGAGAAACCCACAGCCAGCATATTGCTAAACAGAAAGTAATTGGAACCATTTGCCCTGAAAACCAGAATAAGACAAGTATGCCCACTCTCACCCCTCCTTTTCAACATAGTATTGGAAGTCCTAGCTAGAGCAATCAGACAAGAGAAGGAGATCGGGGTATCCAAATAGGAAAAGTGGAAGTCAAGTTACCCCTCTTTGCAGACGACATGATTCTATACCTTGAAAACTTAAGAGAATCTGTCAAAAACCTCCTTGCACTGATAAAGGACTTTGACAAAGTCTCAAGGTATAAAATAAATGTTCAAAAGACAGTCGCATTTCTGTACACCAATAATAAACAGACAGAAACACAAATAAAATGTACAATCCCATTCACAATAACCACACACAAAAAAGGAAACACCTTGGCATTTTCCTAACCAGAGACGTGAAAGACCTTTACAATGAAAACTACAAAACACTGCTCAAAGAAATCAAAGATGACACAGACAAATGGAAAAATATTCCATGCTCATGGATTGGAAGAATCAACATTGTTAAGATGTCCATCCTACCCAAGGCAATCTACAGATTTATCGCAATACCCATTTAATTACCAGTAGCAATCTTCTCAGACCTGGAAACAACACTACAGGAATTCATATGGAAACATAAACAACCACCAATAGTGAAAACAATCCTCAGAAAAAAAAAAAGTAGGAGGTACCATACTCCCAGACTTTAAACTTTATTATAAAGCTACAGTGATCAAAACAGCCTGGTATTGGTACAAGAACAGGCATATAGACCAATGGAACAGCATAGAGATTACTGAAGCAAAACCTAAATTTCTCCACCAACTTATCTTTGACAAAACCTCCACCACCAACCACTGGGGAGATGAGAACCCATTCAGTAAATGGTGCTGGGAAAACTGGCTGTCCACAGGCAGAAGATTAAAACAAGACCCCTTCCTATCACCATACACAAAAATCAACTCTAAGTGCATCAAAGACCTAAACGTAAGGCGTTGAACTATAAGATTCTTAGAAAATGCAGAAGAGACCCTTATGAAAATTGGAACTGGCAGTCAATTTCTGAGCAAAACCCAAAATGCACAGGCCATAAGAGATAAGATAGACAAATGGGACCTCATCAAACTGACAAGTTTCTGCAAAACCAAAGAAACCATCAAGAGAGGAGGGAGACAGCCCACACTGGGAAAAAAATATTTGCCAACTGTATATCTGATAAAGGTCTAACACCTAGGATCTACAAGGAGCTAATACGTGCTGCAAAGAAAAAAACAAACAACCCCATTGCAAAGTGGGCAAAAGATATGAATAGACACTTCTCAAAAGAAGACATACAAGGAGCCAACAGATTCATGAAAAACTTCTCAGCTTCACTGATCATCAAAGAAATGCAAATCAAAACCACACTGAGATACCACCTAACTTCAGTCAGGATGGCCATCATCAATAACTTAAAAAACAACAGATGCTGGAAAGGATGCATTGAAAAGGGAACGCTTCTACATTGTTGGTGGGTGTGTAAGCTAATACAACCTCTGTGGAAAACAGTTTGGCGAGTCTTAAAAGATCCAAAAATCAACCTTCCATACAAACCCACAATCCCCCTACTGGGTATATACCTGGAAGAACTCAATTCACTCTAGAAAAAGATACCTGCACACATATGTTTATTGAAGCATTGTTCACAATAGCAAAAATATGGACCCAACTGTGCTGCCTACAGAAAGAGGACTGGATTTTTAAAATGTGGTACTTATACACAATGGAATATTATGCAGCCATAAAGAAGGACAAAATTATGACCTTCACAGCAACCTAGATGGACTTAGAATCTATAATACTGAGTGACCTACTACAGAAACAAAGAGCTGAGTACCACATGTTCTCACTTATAAGCAGACATTGAATAATTATTGAAATACTATAAGAAAAGGATTGGCAGTAGTGGGAAATTGCCAGAGAAGGACGGGAGTGAGACTGGCAGTAGTTGGAATCTGTTGGGTGAGGGGGACACACACCTCATCAACAAGAGTACCTGCATAAAGAACATTTGTATACCTAACCCTGAATTGTACTCCACATCTTTAACATTTAAAAAAGTTAAAAAAAGAGATAACTCAAAGTATATAGAATAGGAATATCCCTAAAAATATAAGCAAAAAGAAAATAGGAACATATATTTGGCATGAAGATTATACCATATGTTTTAATTTTACACATACTAGTATTTTTTTTGCTTATTTTTTGTCCTTTTTATGCATACTCATTAGAAACTTAATGGAGGATTGAGAGGAGTCCATGCTGTCTTATATATGTGCTCCTGGTCAATTTGCTCTTCAGGATTATGTCATTTTCACTCAGAAATGTTGTAATTCTAATGTAATAGATAAGTTGCACAAATGTTATGTGTGTATTTATTAATAACATTTTTCATAATTACAATAATAATACTCTTTATGCTCATATCTTTATGTACATTGAGCCATTTATTACCAAAAGGTAGTTGAGTGCGCATTTGCTGAATGTCAAGGACTTAAGAATATTGTCAAATTTAATCCTTATTATCATTATGTGATGTTATATTATGATGTGTTATATTGTTTTTTATGTTATATAATTACATATGGTATTAATATATTACACTATGTTATGTTGTACTATATCAAATCTTGATGTTGTTATATTAATGTACTGTGTTATATGCTATCACTATGTCATACTGTGTTGTGTTTTGTTGCTATGCTATGCTGTTATGTTATTGATATGGACTGAATCATATCTTCCCAAAATTTATATATTGGAAGCTGTAATCCCTAATGTGACTAAATTGGAGATAGAGCTTTTAAGGAAGTAATTAAAATTAAATATGTTTATTAGGGTGGAACCCTAATCCGATAGAACTAGAGTCCTTATAAGAAGAAGAGGAGACACCAGAAATTCCATGAATGAGGAAAAGGCCATGTGAGGACCCAGCAAGAAGGTTGCCAACTGCAAACCAAGAAGAAACCAATACTGCTGTCACCTTGATCTTGGACTTTCCACCTTTAGAACTGGAATAAATAAATTTCTGTTGTTTAAGCCACCCAATCTGCAATGTTTTGTTATGGCAGCCCCAGAAGACTAACGTAGTTGTGTCGTGTTATGACTTTTTACGCCATATGCTATGTTATGGTCACCACTTCACCAAATGAAGAATCTGGTCTTGAGAGAGAGCAAGTGGTTCACCTCCAGCCACACAGCTAGTAAGAGCTAGTGCTTGAATGCAAACCTAAACAGTCTCAAGGAAGACTGAGTTCTCTAAACACTCTCTCCAGTCAGCTTTACCACCCTAGGCAAAATGCCTCCTCTCCTAGAGGCACACTGGCCTTATCAGTGAGTAAGGGAGGGCTCTAGCATAGATTAGACCTATGACAACTGTGACAAATACTCATAATTAGCTATGATAATGAGAAGAGTAATAATAATGATGATGATTGTTATTCTCTATAAATTAGAACAATGTTTAGGGTCCTATAGAGGGCTATTCTGAGACTGATGGAAACCAGATACTCTGGTTCCTTTGGAAAAACATCTGATGAGCTTTTATAGCATTAGAGGTTGACTACCAGATGCTCAGCTCCATGGAATCTGGGTGAAACACTTTTGTTTTGCTTGTATTTTGATGTATTTTTTGAAGTATAACATGAGGCTGTTGTCTGTGGTTCCCAACTCTTGTCCTCCCTCCCCAGTTCTGAAATGAACACCATTGTGAGTCTCCGTCCACCTGTTTAAATTCCATAATTATGTAAAACATGACAGAAACCCAAGCATGCTTGCTTAGACTGAGATTTAAAAATTCAGAAATCAATCTAGACTGTGAAATTCTTATCCTTCCTTTAATTTTTCATCTAAATCCAACCCCTGGAAACTGAGAATGTCTTAGCCACTGACCACAAATAATAAGAACTGATAAAAGAGCGTGAATCAAAATATCACAAATGTCATGTCAAATAGAGGTGAGAGGGTTCACTTAATGTTAGTTGATGTGTAAGTGAAAAGATGCTCTTTCAAAATTGTGAAAATGAAAGGGATATTGCTTTTATTCAGAAATGTGATGCACGGCTAATGCTTTCCTTTAAAAAATAATTTTCATTAAACAAACTTTCCCCAGCTTTATGGAAGTAAGATTGACATATAGAAATTGTATGCATGAAAGTGTACAGAGGAGTTTTTTGATATGTGTGTACAATGTGAAATTATTATCGTGATCAAGCTAATTAACACATCCATCACTTTTCATAGTTACCTTTCTCTCTCTCTCTCTCTCTCTCTGTGTGTGTGTGTATGTGTTTGGGGTGAGGGCACTTAAGATCTAGACTCATAGAAAATTTCATATATAAAATGCATTATTATTAACTCCAGTCACAATGCTGTACATTAGACTCCCCAGAATTTATTCATCTTATAACTGAAACTTTGTACCTCATGACAGGCAGCTCCTCATTTTTCCCAGTCCTCACCCTCTGGTAACCATCATTCTCTTCTCAGCTTCTATGAATTTAACTTTTTTAGATTGCACATAAGTGAGATCATATGGTAAGAGGGCTGATAATTAAATCACGAACTTTCTACCATGTGCTTATATTGGCAGCATTGTAAAACAGCTTGGTAAGGTTTAATAACCTTAGTATGTCAGTGTCTCATAGGTGGGTCCATGCTGACATGTTCAGTGACTTGCTGAGTTGCGTTATTGTTTGTTGCATGTTGGAGGTTGCATTAGGGCAATGAACAAACATTAAATTTCTTGTTAAACTTGGCAAGAGTGGAAGTGAAATAAGGAACATGTTAGTCCACATTTAGGAGGATAATGCCATGAAGTAAATGGCAGTGTATAAATGGATTACACATTTTTCTGAGGGGAAAGTGTCACTGATGAAGAGAGGTCAGGAAGGCCAGTAACAAGTAGAACTGACAAAAACATTGCAAAAATTAGACAAATTGTTGATCAAAATCATTGGCTGACTGTGAGGAGCATAGCAGACCAAATAAACATTGATAAACAGTTAAGAAAATCTTAACTGAAAATCACAGCTTAGGAAAGATGTGTTCACAAAGGGTCCCAAAGGAGCTCTTGCATTACAACAATGCATTACTTCACACAGCACTATCTGTGAGGGAGTTTTTAACCAGTAAAAAAATAACTGTATTGGAACACCCTCCCTACGCACCTGATCTGGCCCCCAATGACTTTTTCTTTATCCGAAGATAAAGAAAATATTGAAAGAAAGACATTTTGATGACACTCAGGACATCCAGGGTAATACGACAACAGCTTTGATGGCCATTCCAGAAAAAGAGTTTCAAAATTGCTTTGACGGGTAGACTAGGAGCTGGCATTGGTGTACAGCTTCCCAAGGGGAGTACTCCAAAAGTGACTATAGTGATATTCAGCAATGAGGTATGTAGCACTTTTTCGAGGATGAGTTCACGATCTTAATTGTCTGGCGTCATATTCGTCTTGCAGTGCCTGGTTTATTACAATTAACATAACGTTTTGGGGGTCCATTTATGTTGTGGCAATTGATAGAATTTCCTTCTGTTTTGTGGCCAAATAATACCACATTTTTAGTATACATTCATCTGTCAACTGACATTTGGGCTTTTTCCATATCTTGGCTGCTATAAATAGTACTGTAATGGATATGGGGGTCAAGATATCGCTTCCAAGTACAGATTTTATTTTCTTTGAATATATACCCAGAAGTGGCATTGCTCGATTATACGTTAATTATGTTTTTAATTTTTTTAGGCACTTTCATACTGTTTTCCATATTGTATGTATTAAGTTACATTCCATCACCGCCACCACCAACAAAAAACACAATATTAAAGTTACTTTAGATAAACTTTAAGCGTAAACAGAAATCTTTTAAAAAGGGGAAATCTTTCTACTTCTCCAGCTATTTCTACATCAGAGTTTTAATGATTTTTGTTGCCATTGACACATTCTATGTCTCTGGCTTTTGCCATTAGCCATGTATAAACATGCATTGTCGTTATTTCCCCTTTGATCTGCAATTACCACAATTTGCTGATGCTTCTTCTTCTGAAGAGGTCACAAATTGACCTCTACAAATTGACTGTGCATCTTTGCAATGGTTCTTTTCACCGGATGGATCCTTAGTCTAACTTTAATAATCCATTAAGATGCAAATCAGCTCCATATTTCTTTTACTTTTGCACAAACCACATGGACATTGAGATTTAGTTTAAGCAATGAAAATGCATCTTGATAAATGTTAGGTCACAAATATAGTTTTCTATTTTTTAATGTCACTTTCTGAGAAAATACAGACAGGAAGGATATCTAGAGCACCTACCTTACAAATAAGCCAAGGAAATATCTTGGAACCAGTAGTAAAAAACAAAACCCACTACAAACTCTCCTGAAAACTTGGTTTAGATAAAACAGAAAAGGAATGAAAGATACAGGAATCTACAACTATAGGCTAATGGTATGTTTTACCTGTAGATGGCTAATTTGAAAAACATTGGAAGAAACCTGGAAATAGAGTTATGAATTATGCTTTTAAGAAAGAAGAGCTTAATGCAACCTTTGTCTTCTAGGCAAGTCAAAAACAGGTCAGCCAGAAGATCAATCAAGATCACTCTGCACTTGTCTTCATGGGAGTAAAAACATTGTTTTTGTGAATTACAGCTAGAAAACCTATTCCATTCCACAGGCACCAAGATCTTTAAGTGGGATAATAGTAGTTGGTCCATCAAGTGAAGGACATCAGGCCAATTCCATTAGCATTGTGGAGTTGTCTTTGCATACTCTCAGGTACTTGACTGCATTCCAGGGCTCCACAGACATATAAATTCGTAAGAAAAATATTTCCCATGGAGTTTGCATATCTCTATAAACAGTTTGGACTTGATTTTGCAGGTAATGCAACATGACAAGGTAACAAACTACCAAAAAGCATCAAATCAAATAAAATGTAAAAGATAGTGTCTTATAAACCTGCTTTTCCCCCAAAAAGGCATGCTTCTTTTTAGATACTCATGGCATAGTGTATTGATGTCCTTGTGATATTTTAAAAATAGAAAACAAAAACTTATTTCTAAACTTCTTGCCTTTATGTACACATGAATGTATGTATATTATGCATATATAGATAAATAAAGATGTATAAACTGCACACACACGTGTATGTGTATATATATGTATTTATATGATATATATGAAGAAAGAGAGGAAGGAAGAAAAAAGGAAGGGAAGAAAAGAGAAAAAAATTTAAACTGCAAACACACATATACCCATATATAAATATACATAAGCAAATAGATATACAGGTAAGATAGATAGGACACTTACATTACATATAACTAATGCTGTATGCATTAGGGGGTCACAGTTGTACACTCAAAGAACATTCATTATTTCTAGCACAATGAAAGAGAGGAAAGGGGAAGAAAGAATTAAATACATATGTAATGCGTATATATAACATCTATTATATATATTCTGCACGTAATTCACACATGTATACTGTATGCATGTATAATATATACATATATGTGTGTAATAAATATATAAAACATATTAGGTATATAAATATGCACATATATTAGAATTTATAATGCAATACAGTGTATAAAAGCAAAATTGGCACATGTGATTTTCTCCAGTTTTAGAGAAGAAATTTGAATTATATGTTTTTAAATACAAGTTGTTACTAAAACTCTAAAGAATACAGCAAAAATATTGTTTCTGTTTACCTAGAACCATCATCTATGCAAGAGAGTGCTTACTGACCAAAACAAAAATGAATATATTGCAAGCACTTTTCTTTTAAAGGAAAATTTTAAGTCAATCTTTTGAGATGCACCTCTTAGAAATGTCAAGAAGGGCAACTAGCTCTATGGAGTGAATTATGGAGTGTTTCAATAAAAGGAATCACTCTGTTGTCATCAGTAAACTACACACTGAAATGGGAACTGTTCTGGATCGTATAATAAAAAAAAAGATAATAATCCTGTGCTGCTCTAGTGTTCAACTCTTTTGTTTCACAGACTCTCATAACTTTCCAGTCCATTTCCATTTATACTAGGTAAAATGACACTGACGTTATCAATGGAAAAGCAAGCAAGTATATTTAGAACTATCGGTGTGAAGATAAACCAATATCCAAACAATTTTTTTCATAGACAATCCACAATTTGGAAATTTTAGATATGTTGGTATAGCTTTCTTGACTTTACAATAAATTTAAAAACCATCACAGTGGGCTCAAATACACATAAATTAGCATTTGCTTTAAAATGTGTGTTTGTTAGCCTTGTTGCCCAGATGAAATGAGAAGGCAGGCAGGTGAGAAGCATAGAAACAAGAAATGAGAATAGATATGGTGCATACCCTCAAACACAAAGTTATCTAGGAAGGGCATATTTTTTTAGAAATTGTTACAAATAAAAAGTAGTTTGTAGAAAAAATACTTCCACTCAAGCGCTAAATAAAAAAAAAAAAGCTTACAATAGCTTACTTAGCAAGGGGGAAATTTACTTGTAGGTTCCAGTGTGTCTGAAGCAAGTGGCACGCTGCTATTATCTTATATTTGGGAACTGTGAAATTAGTTCAGTTCTGGTCAACTTTCAAAATGGATTTTTAAAATTTATTTTACTTTTTAAGAAATATGGTTTTCTTATGTTGTCCAATCTGGCCTCAAACTCTGGGACTTAGGCAATCCTCCTGTCTCAGCTGGGAATAGAGCCACTCACCACTGCGCCTGGCAAAAATGGAATTTGATAGAGTAGTTTGTCTTAATGCAGAAACACACTTTCTGGTGTGAAGTTATTGCTGGTGGGTTTGCGTTGTGAGACATGGAGCCCTGTGACTGAGTGGCATTCAAAAGCATTGTACCTAACCAAACATTGATTGACAAATTGGGTCCCCTTTGAACCTTCCCTTAGTGTTTCTTGCAGCAATGGATAGAGAATAATCAGTCTTTTTTCCCCTTAAATGTGGAATTTCAGAACTTTTAATTCTCAGAAATTTCCAATGTGTGGCAGTGTACATTCTCAATCACCTTTCTTCATTTTTCCTGGCTCTTCTCAAGTTCATTAATCCATTATCTCTTAAACTGTCTAACTACCTTCAGTTTGACCTCCACACCTCAGTCTAACCTGTATGGTTCTGATTTCTAATCTTTTCAAAGCATGACTTGCTATTAGCACCAGGAATATGTGGCCCCATGGTCCTCTGCAGAAGACTCAAAATGTAATAGGCACTAAGCCTTCTACAAACGAACACCAGAATCTAGTAAGTGAGAAATAATGTGGTCAAGCCTCCTGAAAGTTTATGGAAATAAAAGACTCCCAATCCTAGAAAATGTTTTGGTAAACATTTTAAGATTATTTTCAGGTTAAGGCTTTTATGGTGTTGCCAGATGTGAAATATAGTGGGCATTTTCATGAAACACACACACTCACACACACACACACTTTCCCCTCATGAATACCTTTCCTGATGTCAATTCTTAGGACAAATGTGGATAAAATCAATGTCTTGAGGCACAACTACTATAAAAAGTGACAGGCATTACTTTTAAATTTTTTGTTCCTTAGGAAAAAGATAAATTAATAAATGTTCATATTCATAACCTACCTGTATTTAAGAGAGCCTAAACATATATGTATGTTTATAATTTATATGCATGTGTTCATGTTTATGATCTGTACATAAGCTTGTGATTCTCTATTCATAAATGACAAAAAAAAAATTCCTTAAATTTTCCTCAATGTTTGTACCAATATTCCTTTTTAGTTAATGACCCATGGTATTTGTCTAGCTCTGACCAATAGGAGAACAGGCTGTATTTTCCAGCTGCTCCTGTGGTTGTGTGTGCCCGTATGACCACATTATGACCAACTGAATGTTAGCAAGAGTTGCCGGAGATTTCCAGGAAGTTCCTTAAAGCAGAAGTCTGCTTTTTTCATTGCCCCCTCCTTTCCTAACTGGAGCTTAAAGATCTATCTTAAGCTGTGAAATAACTTTGGAGATGGAGCAAGGCAGAAAAATCTTTGATTGAGGTAAGTACCTCCAAGCAGCAGACACTATTCTATCTTGTGCAGGCCACTTGGTAATGTAGACTTTTTCTGTTATTTCTTTTTTCCTATCAAATCCAAATGCTAAGCTAGCCAAATCTACTTGAAAATACAGTTTATACTTTAAACTGGTAAAATTAATTCTCCCATTAATTCCTTTTATAAAGTATGATAGCCTGTGTTTTCATGGTTACAGTTGAATGAAAATAATTTGATAATAAGCATCTTACTTTTCAGCATGTTGTGATATCTGCATTGCATGATATAATAAATATAAGGCATACATGTTTCAAGACAATCATACCTAAGTTTTTATGGAATTGGAATGTTGCATTATGAAAGATATTTTGAAAGAATATTGGAATTGACATATATTCTATTTTCAGAATCAAAATTCAAATTATGTGTATACTTTGTAACTTCTTCTTCCTATAAATGATATTGGCCATGTCAATTCTTCAAATATTTGCATACAACAAGTAGATAAATATTTGGGATTCCATTCCAGTGTAGAACAAAGTATGTACAATGAAATTTTTAAAAATAAAAAGTGCTATTTTTGCAATGTTAATCCAGCATACCTAAAAACAAGATTTTCTTATGTATGCAACACTCTCAGTTTTTTGTCTATCATATTAAACAATTCAAATTATTAATGTAGATTGTCTTAATTTAAATATCAAGTTAAAATAGATGTGTTTGAAGTTACTCAACTGTTCGAGGGAAGCTAAAAATGTTTACAGTCCACTTAAGACTCATAGTTGGACACAAAAATGACAGCCAACTTTACAAAGGTTCTACTCACAGTGAGGATTCAGTAGCCAGGGTGCAAGGGAGCAAAGAACTATATAATATCTGTGTGGCTTCAGAGAGAAGGAGACATTGGACTGTGATTGGCAGAATGGGACTGAATTTGCCTGCTATTGAACTTCTTCAGACAGTTCTTTCTTTTCCAACTGCCACTACCCCTGTCCAAATCTGAATACGTTCAGGTTTAAACTATTCCTGCTATTCCTTCTCTATTGACTCTCCTTCAATCTCTCAAGTTAAACTCTGTGAGTAACTTTTCCTAAGAAAATCAAATGTCTTAAAAACAATCTCTTAATCAATAATTTGTAGGATCTATCTCTCTCTCTCTCTCTCTCTCTCTCTCTCTCTCTCTCTCTCTGTGTGTGTGTGTGTGTATGTGTTTGTGTGTGTGTGTAATATGATGGAATCATTGGTAGGCTATTTGAATCTCTGCACATTCAAACATCCTTCTGACTTCACTAGGACTCTCTCTTCCACTGTGATTTTTCTCACTGATTACACTCAAACATTCTTATTCCTACCTCTGCATTTTGTTCATGGAGGATGAGGGCTGGATATCTCCAGGAAAGAAAAGTGAAGGGACATATATATGTGTCACAAAGTAGATTGTTAATGCATATTCATGGAGTGATTGAATGTGTTAATTAATTATGAAAGTAGTTGATGACAAATATACTATTGTTGCTCATGCCCAAACTACTCTGAGGTGTAACAAAGGGACTCGATATAATGAGTGTATTTTCAGACACCTAATTCAATATGGAGAATTGAAAATTCTGTTCTTTCCCTAAAACCCACTAAAAGGACAACAGAAAAGTATAAACAAAAGGCGATAGTTTACAAAAAACAAATAAGAGAGTAGATGACTGTACATTTCAACAAAATCAAACAAGCTGGAAAGCAAATGGATGAATCTCAATTTCTTCACATAAGCGAAAATTGGAACTTCTCAGGCCAAAGAGGGTAAACTGGGAAACAGACTAACTCTTGACCCAAAGAAGAGGTCTCTGAAGATAGCGTCCCAGATATGATTATAAGCAAGAATTTCTTTATTTATATTTTAAAAATTTTTATTTTTTATTTGTGAAAATGTATGGGATATGTGAAAAAATTTGTTACATGTATATAATGTATAGTATTCCAGGTGAATATCACTTGAGTACAATATATTTTTGTTAAGTATAGTCATTCTATCAAGCACTGAATTCATTCCATCTATCTTACTACATGTTTGTACTCTTCAACTCACTTCTCTTCATCCTTCCCCTTACACCCACAAAAGCAGTACTTTCTTGAAACACTAAATCTCTGTGTTCTACATAGCTAAATAATTGCCTCTTATTTGACCTGGTAGTTGATCCACAAAGATTTATTATTTTTTATGATGAGGAAAGCCTATTTTTCCAAATATCAATGACAACTTGTGGGCAGGGGTGGGATTATACAGAAAACGAAAATTAAATGAAAATCTACACACAGATTGTTGAAAGGCTTGGACAAGTTTCCACACTGGATTCTAAAAACGTTAAGAGCAGAGATTAAAACAGTTTTCTCTAGGAGACTGAAAAGCCAAGAAAAAACAGAGACAGATACTGATATTTACATGTATCCATTGAAAATACATTTCTCCAATTTAAGTATGAGTCTGATTAATTGACAAAATCTATTCAATTGTACATTGCTCCCAGTCAGTTTTAGTGCCTTTCTTATAATCATAAGGGGCAATTGAAGATCACTTAGTATTCTAGATAGTCCTACATCTACCTGCTAAAGAGAAACAAACAAAATGATCTCTGGAACAATGGTTCTCAAAGTTTGGTCTGGGAAGACTTGAGCTTTGACAAGATAAGAATTATTTTAATAATGATAATCATAATATTAAAAATTAAATTTTTGTTTCTTTTTAATTTAGTGTATATATTTATGTTCTGCCCAAATTACATAGCTTGAGATACCACAACAAACTAATACAGAAACAGATATGAGACTTAAGGTGTGTTTCAGTAAACTGGACATAACATACATCTACAAGAATACAAAATCATGCCCTTTTTTTCTTTTTTTGAAAACAAATTTGCTTCCAAAAATTATGCCATTTTTAAATAAAAGATTATGAGTTTCTTTTTGTTATTTTAAACCAAATATATAAAGAATACTTATAAAATTGTTAGTTCTAATTTCAAATATAAATAGTTTATTCTGATAAATTTAACCCTATTATAAAATACATCTGTGTGGCTCAATGAATTTTTAAGACTGCAAAGTATAAATAAAATTAAGTTTGAAAAGAGTGGCTCAGGAATTTAGGTTAAAGATTTAAAATAAAACTTATATATTTACCTTATGCCAGAAGAATTTGGCAGCATATTTATGTTTCTACAGAGAAAATAGGGATAACAGAAAACTTTAAAAAATGTAAAAAACAAATAATGCAATTTTTACCCAGGATTAAAAAAAACATGAAAAGTATGGAAAGAAAAATATATTTAGTCTAGGTTATGACCTTTATAATAGTGTATAAATTTACATATATGCAGTTGACCCTTGAACAATGTCGGAGTTAATTCAGGGATTGTCCACTCCCTGAATAGTTGAAAATCCAGGTATAACATTTGGCTTTCCCAAAACTTAACTAATAGTAGCATACTGTTGACTGGAATTCTTACAGATAACAAACACAGTTAACTAACATACGTTGTGTATGTTACACATACTATATGCTGTATTCTTAAAATAAAGCAAACTAGAGAAAATGTCATGAAAAATCATAAGGAACATATATTTACTATTTATTAAGTGCATCATCATAAAGGTCTTCAACGTGGTCATCTTCATTTTAAGAAAGTTGAAGAGGAAGAGAAAGATGAGGGGTTGGTCTTGCTGTATCAAGGCTGGCAGAAGTGGAAGAAAGTTCATGCGTAAGTGGACCCATGCAGTTTAAACCTGTGTTATTCAAGGATCATCTGTGTTTGTGTGTATATATGTGTGTGTGTGTGTGTGTGTGTGTGTGTGTGTGTGTGTGTGTGTGTGTAATGAACATTTGGGCTCTATTTATATATATTATATATTATATGCATAATATATATTATTGTTCATGTGTTTTAGAAGACAGGAACAAGAATTATTCATAATCTGTACTAGCAAAATGCTTAAAAACACCCCAATATCCATAAGCATTAAAATAAGGCAAAGAACCTATGATCCATGATGAATTAGCACAGTGGGAGAGTGTTCAACTGTAAAAATAAATGAACACCACTTACATGCACAGGGGCCTTTCAGAACTTTATGTCAAAAAAGAAGCAAGTCACATGACATTTCATACCTCATGATGTAACTTCATAAAATGCAAAACAGTTGTTCTCTTTAGAAATAACTCCTTAGGTGATAAGATAGAGAGATAGAAGAGAATACATACATTGAAAGCTAAATAGCCCCAGCTTCCCTGCACCATGCCAAACTGCAATGCCTGGCCATCTCAAACTCTGCCTCCCCTGGCTCATCCCCAGTCATGGCAGGATCAGAGATCAGCTGGAGCCCCAAGACCAGGCAGAGACCTGCATTGCCCTGCCCAGCTCAGACCTGCTCTGCCCAGCCACCAGCTTGGGACTTAAGAACAAAGGAAAAAAAGAGGTCCAAGCTGCCCTGTGCCACGCTGAACTGCAGCGCCCTGCTGTCTTGCACTCCACCTCCCCCAGCTCAGCCCAGAGGCAGCAGAACCAGAGATCAGTTGGAGCCCTGAGATCAGGCAGAGACCTGCATTGCCCCACACACCTCCACCTAGCTCTGCCCAGCCTCCAACTTGGGATCTAAGGTAGTAGCATCAAAGTTAGAGAAACAGAAGCCCCTCCCCCATGTTAGATCTGAAACAGGTCAGATCTGAGTGGCAGACTGAACAGGCAGCAAGCCAACTGAGCCCAGATCTGATACACTCTCCCTCCACAGCAGGTCTGGGGCAACTGAACCTGGCTGTGAGCAACCCTACCAGTCTGCCATGAGAGCTAGAGATCAGAGGTGAAAGGACGTTGAACTTCGAGGATCAATTTTGGAGCATGCTTGATTCCCTTGTTTTAATTTTTTTTATTTTTATTCTTTGCTTTTCTTTAACTTATCTTTTTTCTCTTTTCTCTTTCTTTTACTGTTATTGATAATGTTTTCATAACTGATTTATTTCTGTTAGTTTACTGATTTTTTTTTTAGACTTTATGTTTGTGTAGGGGAGTAGCACATCAGTAAGAAGGTTGGTTAGCTTGTGTATCTGTATGATTGTATGTTTTAGTTTCTTTTTTTTTACTCTTATCTGTTTTTATGTCTCTTTTCACTTGTTAGTTGGTACATTTATCTGTTTTCCTTCTTACTCTTCTCTCTCTCCACCTTCCTCTTCCCCCTCATTCCATTCTCTTCCTTTTTCATATCACATTTAGCATTCAGGGAGCAAACCTATACCCCCAATGCATGGACAGATTGCAAGGCAGTGGAAAGTGGGTTCCAGGGTATCCATACACCTGTTGGTGGATACTGGGATCTGCAGAAAGATTTTGAATCACAGCTCCCCCCTCAATTAAATCTCAAAACTGCAAAAAGTATAGCCCCCAACCTACAGCCCAGCTTCCGAAATGAACAAAGCCAGAGGATTCACATAAGGAAGAATAGGAGATTGAGCAAACAGAAGTAAAAGCAACCCCACCACCCTTAAATAACAGAATTAAAGAAGACAGGGAAAAAAGGAAAAAGTGAGGAGGAAAATCTACACAAATGAAGAAAAACCAAAAGAAGAATAC
>CAUYQG010139283.1:0-15918 GCA_963574415.1 Tarsius wallacei | reverse complement strand
CTTACTCTGTTGCCCAGACTGGAGTGCAGTGGCTGCTCCCAGCCACCGCAGCCTCGACCTGCTAGGCTCCAGCGATCCTTCCGCCTCAGCCTTCCAAGTAGCTGGAACTACAGGCGCGTGCTACCACGCCCGGCTAATTTTCTAATTTATTGTAGAGATGAGGTCTTGCTTGCCCAGGCGGGTCTCGAACCCGCGGGCTCAGGCAATCCACTCACGTCAGCCTCCCAAAGGCGCAGGATTACAGGCTGAGCCACCGAGCCCGGCTTGTTTTTCTTTTTTTTAACTTTAAAGATGTGGGGTACAATTCAGGGTTAGGTATACAAATGTTCATTTTGCAGGTACCCTTGTTGATGAGGTGTGCCCCTGCTTTATTTTTCAAGTGCTCATGGAACACTTATGAAAATTAAGCTAAAGCTGGCCCATAAAACAAAGCTAATAAACATTTTTCAAAAAAACTGAAATCATACAATGTTTTCCCTGACTAAAGAAAATAAGATATATTCAGTAGCAGGAAACTGCCGGGTGTTGGGGGGCGGGGCGGGAATGGCAGTAGTGGGAATCTGCTGGGGGAGGAGGGGCCCACCTCATGAATAAGGGTCTCTGCAAAATGAACGTTTGTATACCTGACCCTGAATTGTACCCCACATCTTTCAAATAAAAAATTTAAAAAAAAAGAAAGTAAGATAGATACCAGTAACAAAAACACAACTTGAAAGTGTCTATATGTTTGAAAATTAAGCGATATATATATTTTTTCTTTTTTATTATAAAGATGTGAGTCACAATTCAGGGTTAGGTATACAAACGTTGATTATACAGGTACCTTTGTTGATGAGGTATGTCCCTCCCTCCTCTAGCAGTTTCTCTCAACTGCCAATCCTACCCCCCTTCCCTGACAGTTTCCCACTACTGCCATTCACTTTTTGTTTTTTAAGTTGGAGTCTCACTGTGTCACCCAGGCTGGAGTGCAGTGGCACACTCATGGCCACCCCAGTGTCGACGTGCTGGGCTCCGGGGATCCTACTGTCTCAGCTTTCCATGTAGCTGGAACTATAGGTGCATGTTACCACGCCCGGCTAATTTTTAATGTATTGTAGAGATGAGGTCTTGCCAAGTTGCCTGGGCTGGTCTTGAACCTGCAGGCTCAGGCAATCCATGTCGCCTTGGTCTCCCAGAGTGCTGGGATTACAGACTGAACCACTGAGCCCAGCCAAGCGGTATATTTCTAAACACACAGGTTGAAGAATAATAAAAGGATGAAAATATAACATGTCTGAATGTGTGAGATGTGGCAAAAGCTGCACTTGGAGGGAAATTCATAGCTTTAAATGCATATCTTAGAAAAGAAGAGCTAGAAATTGATGATATGAAAGTATTTACCCCGAGTTTAGTTAGAAAAAGATCAGCAAATTAAGCCCAAGAAGGTAGAAGGAAGGAAATACTAAAGAGCAGAGTACAATGAGATAGAAAACAAATATGATATAGATCACAAAGCTAAATGCAGTTTTTGAAAAGTCTCATAGGCCAGCTGCAGTGGCTCAGCCTGTAATCCCAGTACTTTAAGAGGCAGAGGCAAGAGGATGGCTTGAGTCCAGGGGTGTGAGACCAACCTGGGCAACTTGACGAGAACTCATCTCTACAATAAGTAAAAAAAATTAGCTGAGCATGTCAGCACGTACCCATAGTTCCAGCTACTTGGAAGGCTGAGGCGGAAGGATTGCTTGAGCTCAGCAGGTCATGACTGCAGTGGCCGTGCGTATGCCACTGCACTCCAACTTGGGCGACAGAGTGAGATTCCTACTCGGAAAAAAAAGAAAAGAAAAGAGAGAAAAGTCTAGTAAATAATAAAATAATAAATTTTTGACAAGAAAAATTAGGAAAAGTGAGAGAAGGCAGTGAAAGTCAATATTAAGAATAACAATAGGGATTACTACAGATTAAAATGAGTTTTAGAGGATATATTTTTATTTTATTTTATGTTATTTTATTTTTTTGAGTTGGAGTCTCACTCTGTCGCCCAGACTGGAGTGCAGTGGCCGCTCCCGGCCGCCGCAACCTTGACCTGCTGGGCTCCGGCGATCCTTCTGCCTCAGCCTTCCAAGTAGCTGGAACTACAGATGCGCGCTCCCATACCTGGCTAATTTTTTGATTTATTGTAGAGACGAGGTCTCACCAAGTTGCCCAGGCGGGTCTTGAACCCGCGGGCTCAGGCAATCCACTCACCTCAGCCTCCCAAGGCGTGGGATTACAGGCTGAGCCCCCGAGCCCGGTTTAGAGGATATTTAAAAACTTTTTATGCTTATACATTTGAAAACACTTGGAGAAATTTACAGAAATGACAGTGTAACAAAATTGTCACAAGAAGGAGTTGAAAATGTGAATAGTCTTATATCTATAATTTAAAATCATATGTCTTATAAGTAGAAAAATCCAAGCCAGGTGTGGTGGCTTATGCCTATAATCTCAGCTCTTTGGGAGGCTCTCTGAGCTCAGGAGTTTAAGGCTAACCTAGGCAACATAGTGAGACCTCGTCTCTACAAGAAAAATTAAAAATTTAGCCAGGCATGGTGGTGTGTACCTCAAATCTTTGGGAGGCTGAGGAAGGAGGATCACTTGAGCCCAGGAGTTTGAGGCTGTGGTGAACCATGATCATATCACTACATTCCAGCCTGGGAGACAGAGTGAGACCCCGATTAAAAAAGAAAAGAAAAAAGAAAACTCTGGATTCAGAGGGCTTCAGTGATGGACTCTTCTAAGCATTTGAAGGAAGAAGTAACTTCAGACTTGTACATACTTTTCCAGGGAACAGAAACAATGGAATACTTTTCAACGTGCTTTTTGAGGGCAGCTTTGATGCCAAAGCCACACAAGAGAATGTATTTTAAAAAGAACAATTTCGACTGGGCTCGGTGTCTCAGCCTGTAATCCCGGCACTTTGGGAGGCTGAGACAAGTGGATTGCCTGAGCCCGCGGGTTTAAGACCCACTCAGGCAACTTGGCGAGACCTCGTCTCTACAATAAATCAAAAATTAGCCGGGTATGGTAGCACGCACCTGTAGTTGTGGCTACTTGGAAGACTGAGGTGGAAGGATCGCCGGAGCCTAGCAGGTCGAGGCTGCAGTGGTTGGGAGCGTACCACTGCACTCCAGTCTGGGTGACAGAGTGAGACTCCAACTCAAAAAATAAAATAAAATAAAACGGATAATTTCAGGTCAGTTTCTCTCCATTGAACGTAGATGCAAAAGTCTGAAACAAAATATGTCAAATCCAGCCATATGAAAAAAGATAACACACACAACCAAACTGGGTTTTGCTCAGAAATGGAGGATTGAAAGTCAAAAATGTGCATAAATTGTATGACCATTCCAATAGAAGCAGAAGAGTTTGATGAAATATAATAGTCAAAATAATATTCATTGATTTTAAAAAGTTTAAGTAAACTAAGCATAGTGAGAAACTTGTTAGCTTGTTACAGAAAATCTATAAAAAATGACACCATATATCATACTTAATAGGAAAACGGTGAAAGATTTCACCTTGAGACTGGGAACAAGAGAAGGATGCTCACTGTCAACCTGTTTAGCGTTTTGCTTGGTGGCCTCAGTCAGTACACTAAGGCAAGAAAAAGAAATGACAGGCGTGAGCATTATAAAGGAAGGAATACCTTTGTCATTCTGAAACAATATAATTGTGTATGTAGGAAATCCAAAAGAAGCTACAGATAAACAGTAAGAATACACTACAAGGCGGCTGGATGTGGGCCATTGTGAAACTCAGCTGCGGTTTGTGTGCTGGAGGGGTCTGGTGATAGAATGTGTGTAGGAGTCTGCCTCGGCTGAAAGGTGGGCTGGGATTAGAAGGCCTGGCCAACCCTGAATTCTGAGATTCATTGAAGGTGTGTTTCTTCCCTCCTACCTGTCCTTTAGATGATGTTTCCTGGCTTTCCTTAGGCTCTCCCTCTCCTTTACTCCATGGTTTCAGTGTTTGTTCATGTTCTCAGGACTTCCGAATAGACTGCTCCAACCCCATCTGTCACACTGAAACTTGACTTGTGTGTTGGGAGTCTCTGCTCACATGTCTCACAGGCACCTCAGGCTCTGCGTATTAACTGTGAATGTATCTCACATCCCTCAAGCGGCTTCTGTAGGAAGGTCAAGATCTCAGTCATTGGTACCAGAATTCACCCTGGGAGTTGTTAGCTTGTTGACCAGCTTCTTTATACTGTCCCCCTCCCCAGGATCTAAACTCTGACAACAGTAACCTTTCATGTTTTGTTCAGCAGTGAGTTTAACAATGTTCACAACAAGATTTTGCATGCAAAAGAGGATCAATTTATATTTTGTTGACTACATCTATTCCCCTTTCTCCATATTCACTTTAGTTTCTGAACTCTGTTGGTTTGTATCTCCTAAAGTCTGTCTGTTCTTTTTTGTGCCTGCAGCTCTTTATCTAATAAGACTGCCATCTGTTGCCTGGACCTCCATGAAGGGTCCGAGGGGCAAGTGGGTGGAAGAAGAGGTGTTGGGTTAGAACACACTGATGTTGCTGGTGAAGAATGTGAAATTTCACCTTTTTCCTTAAAGGACCCAACTTTATTCAGCTTTATAACTCATAGATTGTCACCCCATGATATTTAACTTTCACTATGAACAATTACTGTTGTCATCAGTAAGTTCCTTTATTTCCGAGAGTGAGAGGGCAAGGTGGGTTAGGAAGTAAGAGATAAGGGAAAGTAGATCGATCTGTTATTCCATATTCCTTTCTAACGACGTTCCCACCTCCTTTCTGCTAAGGGCCACTAACCTTGACTTTCCAGATATACAATGATGGCTCTGTCCCACTTCTCTGTGAACCATAGCAATTATAGCATCTTAGTGTATTTAGCTAAAGAGGCTCTTGATTCAGTACTGTAAATTGAACTCTAATCTGATCTCTGTATGTCTTGTGTAAGATAGTGCTATTCTTGGCTTCTTGTGTGTTATAAGACAGTGCAAAAGTCCAGGCTTTCTGCTTGAATTGTTTGTATTGGCGTTTCTTAACACGTTTATTGGTGATACATCCAAATATACCTGGAGTGCAAGAATTAAAACTAGGGGGCGAATCTCTGTCTCTGCAAAAAAAGATTTTCTTTCCTAGATTTGAGTTAATATGCTTGCCATTTCCCACCCATGTTTTTCAGTTTAAATGTCAACCGTGATGGGCCACAGTGTATTCTTGTGGGGGGCACGTAGTGACTAACAAGTTTTTACAGATACCATTGCCTGATACTTTCATGCTTATTTGTACACTTACTGAACAAGTTGGTTTGTCCCCACGCCATGTAAGTGAGCTCCAGGAGGGTAGAAGTTGTGTCTGTCTTATTCAGCGTCACCTGGTGTCAGGGTGAGACTTTGATCAGCAGCTGTTGACTGAAACAACAGTGCTTCTACTTTGGAGCTAGCTAACTTTCATTCTTACGGTATTCCCATCTTTTTTCCAGCACTGGAGAGGGGTGTCTTGAAAACACTGCAGAAACTGGATGAATATCTGAATTCTCCCCTCCCCGATGAAATTGATGAAAATAGTATGGAAGACATTAAGTTTTCTACACGTAAATTTCTGGATGGCAACGAAATGACATTAGCTGATTGCAACCTGCTGCCCAAACTGCATATTGTCAAGGTAGGCCTGTGGGGTGTGGTGTCACGTTACCAAGACCTAGTACTTACTGCATTTACTAAGGTAGCACTGCCTTTGTGTTTAAACATTTTGCTCTTCTATGTGGCTAGCGACTCCTAAATAGTGTAATAACTTAATGTGGTTTAGTAATAGTTGAAAAATACCAGTTAATTAAATGGAAAATTATGTCTTAAAATTGGGGCATATAAGAAAGAGGAATTTTTTTTCTCTGACTGCATAAAAATTCAAAGATATAATATATGACTTTGAATTGGAGTTTGCTACACTGACTGATGTTGTTAAATTCTGTTCTATGATCACCTGGCCTTTTCTTTTCAAGGCAAAAAATTCAGTATTTATGGTGTGAGACACTGGGCGAGGCACCTTGCTCAATGGAATAGTTATAAGTACTAGCTGTACAATAAAGATCTAAGATAAAAACAAATCTAAAATGTGTGTGTGTGTGTGTGTGTGTGTGTGTTTGAAAGTATCCAGTAATTACTCTTGGCTGTCTTTCTGGGTGCTTGAGGCAGGCATTTGCAGTCACTGTCATGCTTCTGAATCCCTGGAGTAGCTTGCCATCTTGGTCATTATTTAAAACTCTAGTTAGGATGGCAGTTCTCAAAGATTCACAACATTAATAATTTGCTCTAAAATTAGAGATATAAGTCTAGTTTACAAGAAATGGAAAATCAGTTAACTTTTGATCTCTTTGTATTTCAGGTGGTGGCCAAAAAGTATCGCAACTTTGATATTCCGAAAAGCATGACTGGCATCTGGAGATACTTAACTAATGCGTACAGTCGGGATGAATTCACCAACACCTGTCCCAGTGACAAGGAGGTTGAAATAGCATATAGTGATGTAGCCAAAAGACTCACCAAGTAAAACAGCACTCATAGCAGAGATGTCTTCATGTCTTCCCCTAAGAATATGCTTTTCCTAACAGACTGCTCCTCTTCCTATAGAGTAGAAATTATATTTTGCACGAACATGCAGTTATTCAAGATTAGGATCAAGGATAGATAAAGTATAGTGGTTATTTTAAAACATACACTCCTAAGCAGTATTATTTTAAAATCCTCTTACCCCCCCTTACTCTCCCCCCCAGGTCCCCCTCTCCTCTAATTTGGAGACAGTCCATCATGGCATTTGCCATCTTGCGGGAGCCCTCACCATGGTGTCCCTTGACTATGTGTAGATGGCGGAACTTCTGAGGGGCAATGTTTAACTGTTCAAGTAGTAGCCATGACTTAATCAGGCCGCCCCAAACTGGTGCATAATGCATGGTACAAGGAATATTTATGTGGTTTTGGGGACTTTGTAATATTTAGTAAGAGTATATGAAAGGATTGCTACTGTATCAGAAATGTCATTTCAAATTAATTTATCCTGGATATGTGCTAAAGAATATCACCACCAAGAAGGGGGCCTTCTACAGAAGGGCACTACAGATTTTGCTATTTTGCTTTGTAGATAGATTTTTACTTTTGCCTCAGAGCATTTATCTTTCTTAGCATTATAACATCTGACACTATGGAACCTGGAAGTTTAGAGGGTAGGAGAGTTTTCTCCAGATCTTTCTCAAGTTATCCTTACAAGGGAAACTGATGGGCACCTGACACTCTGTCTCAACATGTTTGTTAGATATATTTTGCCCAGTGCCATTCATGTGGAGCATGATTGCTTTCTTCCCTTATTTTAAAAAGCTTCTTTTTAGGTAAGCCTAGAGCTTGCTGTTTGTAGATCTTTTGAGCAACACTACATACATTGATACTTAGTTGATTTAGCTATAACAGTACAATGATTAGTATTGTAAAAATTAACACTTAGAGACATAAACCTAAGGAATGAGGGGTGGGGTTTGTCAAAATATTAAGTAAATTTTGTTTGTAAAGCATATTTAATGTAGATGAGCTAAAGAGTGCATTATTCATCCTATATTAAAAATAAGATAAAACCCAGTTTACCTACTTTCTCATTTTGCCCCATTTACCTCGTATAGAGAATTCTTCTCCCCTTTTGGACTAAATTGTTACAGTGAGTGTGTGTTTCTTACAGTTTTGCCTGATCTCAAGTTAAATTTTTGTCCTTCAGTTAAATTTTTCTCCAGCCATATAGAGGAATAGCACTCGACATATTTTTTTGTTTTGTTTTTTAATTTAGAAGTCTTAAACCAGGAATTATTTGTGTTCTAATTAGGGAGGATGAATTTGGTGAAAATGGAAGTTTACTATATATTTATTCTTTAAAAAAAAAAGTACTTACTACTCCAAAGGCTATAGTTGTGACCATAATACATTTTTGGTGATTTTAAAAATACTTAACTTGTATAGGACGTGCTATTTCTTATGGGCTGTTTTTTTAAATTTTAAGGATATTTCTTTAACATGGCAGTGTCTCCCTTTAATATGCTAACATGTAGTAAGCTCTGGCTTTATGGAAATAGCCTTTTATAAACATACTTCATTTTGTAACCTGTCCATACTTAGCTTAGACTAAAAAGATAAGAAAAACTCCGTTTGTGTCCATTTGGCTCAGGGAGATTCCTTTGCATTACCTTCTTAGAATCCCTTATTACTGATCAAAAGTTTGAGCACTCATCTTTTTGTAATTAAATGTTGGGTAAGGATTTATGTTGTTCTGGGAAGAAGCACTATCCAATTAACTACTGAGAAATTATATTGTAGTAGCTTCAATGGGTGAAGAAGTGTCCTGTCTGTGCCAGTACACAGGCAGGCATCATCACACCTTACCTACTTTTTAAATAGCGGCAACTTGGCATTCATTCAGGTGGTATTGAGCATTGCCTCATAGCTTAAAGTGTGTAAAGGATTTGAGAGGGGGGAGCGTCTGTTCTTTTTAGTGAGTGGGGGACTCTGGTGCAGAGTGGAGGGCTAACAAGAAGAGCTTCATTCCTTCAGATGGAGCGATGAAAAACACGTTCTGAAACTCAGAGTATTTCACTTTGGATATTTATTTATTCTCTTCATTGTTTTTCAATTATCCAGTGATTACACTTGGCTATCTTTGTGAATATCCAAGTAAGGCAGGTTTACTGTGATTTCAATGACAGCAGACTTATTTTTCTCTGTAGAAAGACAAATACTACTTTATCACAGAATTTAGATGAAATTGAGATTGGCAAACGGACAAAAACTAGAAAAAAGATGATCCTACAACAGGCTTTACTCCATCAAACGTTTGTAGAATCTTGAGAAGTTTGGGACGGAAGAGTTTTCATGGCAGGCAGTTCATGTAGTATATGAGTTGACATAATGGAAACCACCTGACTTTATTTCTATTAATAAATAATTCCCCTTCATGTAAACACCTTTTGTGTTTTACTTCAATGAGGTGATTGGAGTCTAAATGGAAAGTCTCACTGTTTCCCAAGAGATTCTAATAAATTTTTTAATTCAACAGTTGGAAAGCTTTCTACTATTCTAGTTGATGTGTAACATCCCTTTTCTGATGTATTGCAGATTTTCCATACAATTCTGTTACCTCCTTTTACTAGGATTGTTAATTTTTGTGATAAAATTTAAATGAGATTTTATTTCTTGGTAACTTTGGTTTTCACAATTTATCTTTAAACCTTTGAGCAATCTGATTACAAATATTTCTGACATTCTTACATTGAGGATCAACTTTAGAATTTAGACATGCTGATTTTGCTGCTGTCAGGTTTTGAGTCTCTCCAGAGTTGCGTGTAGATAGCTTTTATTTCTGTGCATTAAAAAAAACCCATTTAGAGAATATCTACAAAATAAAAATGAGAAGAAATAGAAATGTATTTTTTCATGAACATTTTGATATACATTTCATCAAGTTTATTGATTCAGCAGTTTCTTACACTGGTTATAATCAGTATTTAATTTTAAAAAAGGGAAGCATTCATTACTAAGTGAACTTTTAAAAAACTCCATCCTTTATAAATGATCAAGGTTTGGGTCACTAAAATTATATTTTTATCATGGAAAAAAATTTCCAGCTCCTCAAGCCATAATATTGAACAGAATTGGAGTATTTTCTTTAGAATTTCTTGAGCAGGTAAATGAAAGCTTATTATAGAATGCTTGTATTTTCTTTTCTCTTTGGAACATCAACACCAGTATATTTCTGGCAGCTATTGTATTAAAAAAATAAAGTATATTTTCACTATCATAAAGGGTTCCTTATTTTTCTCCCTCATGAAAATAAATAACAATTTGGGGTGAAACTTTTAATTGAGACTCCTTTTGTTCTGAATGATTCAGCACAATTAATAGGTTAAAGGAGCAAAACCATTAGATCATCTCAGTGGGTGCAGAAAGTACTTTGATTAAAAACATTTATTGACTGGGTGTGGTGGCTCATGCCTATAATCCCAGCAATTTGGGAGGCTGAGGTGAGAGAAGATTGCCTGAGCCTGTGGATTCAAGACCATCCTGGGCAACTTGGCGAGACCTCATCTCTACAATAAATCAAAAATTTAGCCGGGCATGGTGACACATGCCTGTAGTTCCAGCTATTGGAAGGCTGAGGCAGAAGGATCGCCTGAGCCCAGCAGGTTGAGGCTGTGGTGGCTGGGAGCATGCCATTGCCCTTTAGTCTCGACTCCAGAGTGAGACTCCAACTCAAATAATAATAATAATAATAATAATAATAATAGTAAGAAACATTCTTAGCAAAATAGGACCAGAAATAATGCTTTAAAAAATTTTTTTAAACCTGATAAAGGCTTCTGCCAGGGACCTACAGCAAATGTCATATATGAGTATGAGACAGAAGCCTCATTAAAGTCAGGAATAAAACAGAGCTGCCCTCTCTCACAGCTACTGTCCAACTACTTTCTGCAGCTACTTTAGATACACCCTAGCCAATGCAGTAAGATCAGTAAAAGGAATAGGGTATGGGAAAGAAATGACAAAATGTTCCTTGCAGAAGATGATGATGATGATGGGTTTATAAAATAAAAAATAACTCACATATTAGAAATAAGAGAATTCAGTTGGACTTCTGGTTACAAGATTGAGGAAAAGTTAATTACTATGTACAAATATTAGCTACACTAAAGGTTAATAGATAAGCTGGTGACATTGGTTTCTGTAGGAAAAGTGGGTAACTGATGAAAATAGCGGGGGAATTATCAATGTATACTTTTTTGAACCTTTAGGAATTGGTGAATATATCACCTATTCTAAAAACAAAAAGGACTTTAAGAGATGAAGATTCTAGCCGGGCTCGGTGGCTCAGCCTGTAATCCCAGCGCTTTGGGAGGCTGAGGTGAGTGGATTGCCTGAGCCCGCGGGTTCGATACCCGCCTGGGCAACTTGGCGAGACCTCATCTCTACAATAAAAAGAAAAAAAAAAAATTTAGCTGGGCGTGGTAGCGCATGCCTGTAGTTCCAGCTACTTGGGAGGCTGAGGCGGAAGGATCGCCGGAGCCCAGCAGGTCGAGGCTGCGGTGGCCGGCAGCGGCCACTGCACTCCAGTTTGGGTGACGGAATGAGACTCCAACTCAAAAAAAAAAAAGATGAAGATTCTAAGCTATTTGGGAGCAAATCTAACAAAGAATGTGCAGTTCTTTCATGGAGAAAAGTACAAGACATTATTGAAATACTTAATAGAAATTGCATTGGATAGGTATACCATGTTCAAGGATGGAGAGCTTAAAATTAAGCATGAAAATTTTAATTTTGTCTTTGCTTTATAAATTCAATATATGTTCCAACAAAATCCCAACAAATGTTTTAGGACCTTGGCAATTGGGTTTCAAAAATTAATATGAACGAGTTATGCCTCGTATATCTGATGGTGGGGAAAGAAAGGGAACTTGCCGAGAAGATATCAGGGCTTACTTAAAACTTACAGTAATTGATAGTTGGGGTATAGGTCACAGCAACATAATGCTGCAAGAACCAGAAAACACCATATAAAACACTGAAATAATGTTTTAAACACCCGAACAATGTGCAAGCAATAAGGACTAAAGAATTGTAATTTCAGAGGGACAAGTCTTTCTGAGGTGAACTGATGGTCCCCTGAGGGCATTTGCTGATTCTGGGCCCAGAACTGAGAATTGGGTTTGGCCCATGCTGTGGGGCTCTAGTGGAGAAAAGAAACTCAAAGCATTTGGCTGAGATACCCCAAATGAATGACTGACTTTTCTCACAGGACTAAACCCCAGAGCTGCACGTGGCATGCTGAAAACTAAGCCTAGTGCTTCTGAAAAGCAGAGCAAAGTCTCCTATAATCTGATAATGTTTAGGACACAAATTTTCGTTAGAGAGGGACCTGCCCTGAATTGCCTGGCACTAGGTTGCCTAAGCAGGGAATTCACTGCAAACAAGCAAGAGGAATCTTTACAGGGTAGTGAACTTGGTCTAAAAGTGTATTGTAGTAAAGGTGGGTGTAGTATCTAGACTACATAAAGAATTCTTACAACTCAATAAGGCAACACCATTTTAAAAATTGGCAAAGAATTTGAATTGACATTTCTCCAAAGATGATACTCACAAGGTCAATAAACACATAAAAGTGAGTTTAATAGTCATAAGGAAAATAAGTGCAAGGTGAGACTACAATGAGGTATCACGTCACATCCTGTAGGATGGCTGTAGTCAAAAAGGTGGACAACATCAAGTGTTTGCAAGGATGTGGAGAAATGGGAACCCTCCTACGTTGCTGGTAGCAACGTAAAATGGCGCAGCCACTTTAGAAAACAGTTTGGTAGTTCCTCAAAAACTTAAAACAGAGCTTCCATATAACCCAGCAGTTCTAGGTTTATACCCAGGAGAACTGAAAACATGTCAACACATCTTGTGCATGGATGTTCCTAGCAGCATTCATAATGGCCTCATGTGGAAACAACTCAAATGTTCACCTAGTTAGCGAATAAGCAAAACGTGGTGAACCCCATATAATGGAATCCTTTTAAGCCACAAAAGGGCATGAAGTACGTGCTCGGTGAAAGAAGCCTGATGCAGAAGACCACACGCACAATTCCACTTGTAAGTGTCCAGAATGCACAAGTGTGAACAGGCATTAGTGGTTGCCAGGGGCTGGGAAGGAGAGTGCTCATGGATGCAGGGCTGCTGTGGGGGTGATGCAAACGTTCCGTAATTAGATAGCGAGATGGTTGCACGACTGGGAATGGACTAAACCACTGAGCTGCATGCTTCATACACACGAGCTTTACGGTATACAAATTAAATCTCCATAAACAATTTAAGGGGCAATTTGTCTTGCTAAAGTTTTGAATTTTAGTGTATGGACAGATTTGACAAAGTTATGTGGGTTTCCTTCCTTGTGTTTGAATTAAGATGCAATTTAAACATCATCCCAAATACATTCTTAAAAAGGAAAAAGCGAATTGTGCTAATGCATGCTTTACTCTAAATATACTAAAAATCATTTAATTTTGTTCACCTAAAGTGGGTGAATTCTGTGGTTTGTAAGTTATACCACAATGAAGCTAAAGAACACATTTGAACTCATTGCAATTGTTTAACAGCAGAATGAACACAGCAGACAACAGGATTCATGCCTGAAGATAAATCAATAGAAATTACCCACACTGAAGCAAAGAGTGAAAAGAATACAGAAACAACAACAGTGCAAGCGTGACACGTAGGACACAATCAAAATATATGTGTAAGCGGAGTTCCAGGAGGGAAGGGAACAGGGTACATGCAGTATTTGATGAAATAATTTGATGATGAGAACTTTCCAAAGCCAACCCACAAATACACGGGACTCAGCAAAATCCATGTGAAATAAATACATAGAAATCACACCTGGCCAGCTGAGGCGGCTCATGTCTGTCATCCCAGCACATTGGAAAATCGAGGCAGGAGGATTGCTTGAACCCAGGAGTTTGAGGCAAGTCTGGGCAATATAGTGAGACCTCGTCTCTACAAAAGATAAACTAGCCAGGCGTAGTGGTGCATGCCTGTAGTCACAGCTACTCAGGGGGTTGAGGTGTGAGGATTGTCTAAGCTCGGGAGGTTGAGGCCGCGGTGAGGCATGATCATGCCACTGCACTCCAGCCTGAGTGACAAAGTGAGACCCCAACTAAAGAAATAAATCACACCTAAGAGCGTTGTAGTCAAACTGCTGAAAAACAGAAAAGTCCTAACAAAAGCCAGAGAGAAATAGCACATACTCTTGGCAGGAGCAACAGTGAAACCAGTGGCTGAACTTTGGAAGGCAGCAGACGGGGTTGAATCTTCAATGTGCTGGGATAAAAATTCTGTCAATCTAGAATTCCTTCTGAGTTTTTTGTTTTTTTTTAAGTTGGAGTCTCACTCCGTCGCCCGGACTGGAGTGCAGCGGCCGCTCCCGCGATCCTTCCACCTCAGCCTTCCAAGTAGCTGGAACTACGGGCGCGCACTACCACGCCCGGCTAATTTTTTGATTTATTGTAGAGATGAGGTCTCGCCAAGTTGCCCAGGCGGGTCTTGAACCCGCGGGCTCAGGCAATCCACTCACCTCAGCCTCCCAAAACGCAGGATTACAGGCTGAGCCACCGAGCCCGGCTGGAAATATTCTTAATGATGAAGGCAAAATAAGGCGTTTAAGACAGACAAAAGCTGAGAGAATTTGGCATGAGCAGACCTGCACTACAAAAAATACTAAAAGAGGCACTTTTTCATGGAGGAAAATGACTCCAGTAGGAGTTTATGGCCAAAAAAGGAACAACAAGACATGGAAAGGGCAAACATGCAGGCAAGTGTAAAATAATGTTGACTGTTTAAACAACAACGATGTCTTGCCATACACTTTTGTTATATACTTTACAGAATATATCCCAACAGTGACAACTGAAGTAGTCATAAGATCCTAAAATTATTTGGGAAGTGGTCATGGTGGTGCCTGCCTGTAGTCCCAGCTACTTGGGAAGCAGAGGTGGGAGGATCACTTGAGCCCAGGAGATCAAGGCTGCGGTGAACCATGAGAGCCACTGCACTCCAGCCTGGGCAACAGAGTGAGAATGAGACCCTGTTTCAAAAAAAGAAAGATTTTAATAATAAACCATATGTAAATACTGTAGTCTCTAGGGTAACTACTAAAGTAATTACAAGAATAAATAACTTAAAATACTCAAGGGGGAAATGGAAGTTTTTAAAAGTTCAAAAGAAAGGACAAGAGGACCAAAGAGACGAAAGATAATACAATCGGAAAAATGGCAAAAGGCTAACTGTAGACCAACACTGTTAATGATTATTTTAAATGTAAACGGGCTGAACAATCTGTCAAACTGGATAAAAAAATCAAAATATATACTATTACAAGAGACGAATATGTGGCACAAAGGGTGACATTAAAGAGAACAGTTAATCATTGACTAAATCAAAAGATACTATGTAACTATATATCATCCAAAGTAGGCTTTGAGGCAAGAAATTTTACTAGAGGTGAAGAGGACATTTTATGGGATATTGATAATGATGAACAGTTTATTCACTAGAAAAATAGAGTCCTAGGCCAGGTGTGGTGGCTCAGTACTTTGGGAAGCCAAGGTGAGAGGATTTCCTGAGTCCGGGGGTTTGAGACTAGCCTGGGCAACTTGGTGAGACCTTGTCTCTACAATAGATCAAAAAATCAGGCCGGGCTCGGTGGCTCAGCCTGTAATCCCTCGCTTTGGGAGGCTGAGGTGAGTGGATTGCCTGAGCCCAAGGGTTCGAGACCAGCCTGGGCAACTTGGCCAGACCTCATCTCTACAATGAATCAAAAAATTAGCTGGGTGTGGTAGCGCACGCCTGTAGTTCCAGCTACTTGGAAGGCTGAGGCGGAAGGATCGCCAGAGCCCAGCAGGTTGAGGCTGTGGTGGCCGGGAGTGGCCACTGTACTCCAGCCTGGGTGACAGAGTGAGACTCCAACTCAAAAAAAAAAAAAAAAAAAAAATTAGCCAGACATGGTAGCGCAAGTCTCTAGTTCCAGTTACTTGGAAGGCTGAGGCAGGAGGATTGCCTGAGCCCAGTAGGTTGAGGCTGCAGTGGCCATGAGCGTATCACTGCACTCCAGCCTGGGTGACAGAGTGAGACTCCAACTCAAAAAGAAAAATAGTCTTAAGTTTTTATGTATCTAAGAACACAGCCTTAAAAACAATAAAAGTTAACCAAGCTAAAAGGAGAAATAGACAAATTCACCATCCTAACTGGAATTTCTTAACATAGCTCTCTCAGTAACTGATAGAAAGAGCAGGAAAGCACATGTGTGAGCACACACATATACACACAGGGAGGAATAGCAGATCTGAGCAACACAATTAAC
>CAUYQG010139280.1:62-21892 GCA_963574415.1 Tarsius wallacei | reverse complement strand
AGCATATTAACACATACATTGCTATGAACATTAAGAAAATAGGTTAGTCTGTCCTTAATTCTACTTGTTTAAAAAAGTGCCCTTGTTTAAGCATGCCCCATCCAACTGCCCTCAAACAGCTAAACTGAGAAGTGTGACTGAGAATTGGAATGTATTTTATGTGAATTTGATGATGGCCACTGCTGGTGAAATACCTTTGTGTTGCCTCTTCCCTTCTGCCAGTGATAATAGGTTTTCACTGAGCTCTTTGCACTTGTTTTACAAAAGCCCAAGACCGGAACACTTTGTGCCTCACAGTATCCATCATTTAGACTCTGAAATCCCCAGTGTAGATTTGACAGAAAAAAGTCATTTATTAACCATGGTTTGCCAAGTCAGCATTAGTGTCTATGTGCCCCGGAGTGGGGGCAGGGGGTGGGCAGGATAAATAAAGTCAGTGATGTTCTAATCAAGCTAAACAAAGGTGTTTTTATATTTACATTTGAGTGATGTTTTGCCTAATCAAAGGACTGGATTAATATACATTAGCTTGGACCACTTTTATTGCTGTGAGTGGGATGAGCATAGTGAGTTCTAAGTGAAATAGTGTGATTTTTTTGTCCCCTGGATAGAGTTTCATAGGCATATCCCAATGCTTCTTTATGAAGAAGAAAATCAAGTCCTTTCAGTAACGAGTCATTCCACTTAACTTCACTTGGTGCAAATGGTGACTGAAATTTTTTTTAGTTCTTATCAGAGGGAAGCAGGAGAACGGCAGCTAGACCACAAGAGTTTCATGATGAGATAAGATATATGTTATAAATTTCCCCCAACATTTTATTATGAAAATTCTCAAACACACAGAAAAGTGAAAAGAAGCTTACAGTGAACCCACCATCTAGATTCCACAATTAAACTTTTACTGTACTTTTTTTATTATATACCCATCATCATATCTATTCATCAATCCATTGTAATTTTCTAAACTAAGACATCATTGCAAATATCAGTACATTTGATCTCTATGCATTCAGGGTGCATATCATTTAACTGGAGTTCAATATATTTTTTTCTTTTGGAGTGAAATTTCAATCCAATGAAATACATGCAACATAAGGATACTGTCTAATGAGCTTAGCCAAATGTATCCATCTGTGTAACCCAAAGCCCTATCCTAGAGAGAACATTGCCATCACCTTAGAAGTTAATTATTGTATATATGTCTGAATTAATGCATACATATTGCTAGACCTCTGATACATTTCTTAATTTTATAAGGAGACACCCCTAGGACTTCCCAGGGTAACTGTGGAGGTTAATATGTTCATTTTCTCTTTGCTCTTTTTCTCTATTTCTTACTGAAAATGACATTCTACTCAGCCTAAGTGTCAGCCTATATATCCTGCACTTAGCTGATGATTTCTTAAAATTTCTTCATGAAATGTCTCCTCAAAATTAGTAGAAGAATGTAAGGATGTATAAAGAGAAAACTTAACCAGCTTCCTCCCTCACCGACAGCTCCAAGAAAAATAAATTGCCTCATGCTGATTGATTCACAACTTTCTTTGTGCTTATTGATCTTAAGAAAGGATGCCTAGATTGTGGGAAGGCAGTTAGATGCTAGTTTTTAAACCAGCTCTGGTTCATTGATAATGACTTTTGGTTGCTTCGATTGTTCTGTTAAGAAGGATCCTGAGGCTGTGTCTGTACTTAGTGAGAGAGTACCTATGTTGCTTAGAGGTGTCTGGCGCAGGTGGGAGCTGGAGTTGAGAGGCAAGGGGTCCATGGCACTCTTTTCTCATTGTAGATTTGGGGAGTGAACTGGCCAAATAGACAACTGAGAGAGACGGAGGGCACTGGGTACTGCTCTGAAACATTTCTGTTCTGGTTCATATTTGTGTCCTATTAAAAAATAACTAGTGTTTCTTTGCAACAGTCCGACTCACCAAAAGGCGGTCTAAATAGACTTTGAATATACAAAGTAGGGGAGAAGGGAGGGAGAGAGAAAAGGAGGGACAGGAACTGGCATATTGTATCATTCTAAGAATGAAAATGTGTCACTATTAGCCTTAAGGCCGAAAGACTCTAGGAATTACCCTTCCTATGCAAATTGTACAATTCTCAGTGGTTAAAAGTTTGGATCACTGCTACTGTGGGATAATAATGCCCAGCTCAACTTTACTGCTTTTCTCTGAGACAGAAATAGATACTGGGTCAGTCAAGATTATTCTTAGCGTGTCGGGGGCAGGATGGTGGGGTGAGGAATCAAGCTTCACTTTCAACTTTTTACTACCCATCTTTCTTTATAACACTTCAACAGATGTCAAGACAATTTGTTTGGTTGCTCGTATCTTCCGTGTGAACTCTCTCTTCACTGCAGTGTGAGTTGCTTTGCTCCGGATCATTTTCAAAGACTCCATTTTCAAAGCAAATATGCATACAAGTCAGTAGTATTTTTGAAAACAAAGGTTATCACATTTTTTCCAAGGGAGACTAGACGAGAGAAGGGAGGATGCTGAGAAGAGAGTGTGAGTTTATTTCACATGGCAGGTCTCATAAAGATTGCATCCATAAATGCACTGCCAAACTGAGCAACAGCAGAAGGAAATCCTTGTGTATAGGGTGGAAGAGAGGGAGGGCTCGGATGAAAGCAAACAGAAAGGAACAACATTAGCAAAGTGTGACTTTTAAGGAGACCTGCCTGCAGGGTTGATTTTCTTACCAACTCTCCTGCTAACTTCTGACCAGAAGTACACAGGGGGAGACACACAAACAAACACAGGCACATACGCCACTTCCTCGAAGGGAGAGAAATTTTGTTTCATCAGGATTGCTGAGGAATGTTGCCGCAGATAAGGTTACAGAAAATATTTCTGGGAGTGCATTTTCAGAACTTGGGAACAGAGACAGTCTGTCTGAACCCGGCTCAACTTTTCTTTCTTATCACTTTTTAAAAGCATGTTATCTTTAAGAGCCAAATTAACTTTTCATGATATGGTTTCTCAGCGGCTGATACTTGGGCATCACAGGGCTGGACAGGAATGACTAAGCGGTTTTAGAAAATGACTATCCCCAAGAGCTGCTGGCTTGATGGTCTTGGTGTCAATCATATATTTAGGGTCTTTTTTTCTTTCTAGGTTTATGTAGCTCTGTATGAATAGAACTGCTTGATCCAAGAAAGGTGTGAATCATGTAACAAACAAAAGCAGCCACAAAGTATATTCTTGTGAGAAACCAACTAATTATTCACACTGATATGTTACAAGTATGGTTCATCTTCTGTTTTTGAATATTGCATTACGTAGAATTTTCTCACTGCATTCAGGAGATGTACTTAGTAATACCCTGTACAGCAATTTTTTCGTGCCGTGCTAGGAAGTCTACCAAACAAAATTCAATAATAAAATAAAATAAAAGGAACACAAGAATCCCAATATTTTAATTTTAATTTTGATGCTTTTCTTTATTATTCTTTGACACTTGGAGAAGAATATCTAATGTCATATTATAATGCATTTTAATGTTTTAAAACAGATGAGATGTTTAGAAGCACACAAGTCTGTAAAGACAGGTACATATGTTAAATGTATTTCTGTGGATAGCTATATGATAAGAAGTTTTACCACAATAGCATATGTGGAATCAAATAAAACCAACTGTGGTGGTAAAAAAAGACATAATGAACAGGAAAATGTTGTTTGTCATGCCAAAAAGAAAAAAACAAACAGCCCCATTACAAAATGGGCAAAAGATGTGGATAGACACTTCTCAAAAGAAGACATACAAGCAGCCAACAGATACATGAAAAAATGCTCAGCCTCACTAGTTATCAAAGAAATGCAAATTAAAACCACACTGAAATACTGCCTAACTTCAGTCAGAATAGCGATCATCGATAACTCAAAAAACAACAAATGCTGGAGAGTACGTGACAAAAAGAGAATACTTCTACACTGTTGGTAGGAATGTAAACTAGTACAGCCTCTGTAGAAAACAGTGTGGCGATTCCTAAAAGATCTAAAAAGTGACCTTCCATATGACCCAGCAATCCCTCTTCTGGGAATATATCTGGAGAAACTCAAATCTCTCTATAAAGAAGATACCTGCACACACGTTTATTGTGGCATTATTCACAATAGCAAAAACATGAAACTAACCGTGCTGCCTATCGAAAGAGGACTGGATTTAAAAAATGTGATACATATACATGATGGAATATTACACAGTCATAAAGAAGGACAAAATTTTGAACTTTGCAGCAACTTGGATAGACTTAGAGTCTATAATACTGAGTGATCTAGCACAGAAACAAAGAACTGAGTACATGTTCTCACATAAGCAGACCTTCAACAATTATCATAATATTTTAAGAAAGGGATTGGCAGTAGTGGGAAACTGCCAGGGGAGGGAGGGGCACACCTCATCAACAAGGGTACCTGCATAATAAACATCTGTATACCTAACCCCGAATTGTACTCCACATCTTTAAAATAAAAAATTTTTAAAAATGAAAGAAAATGTTGTTTGTTCAGAGAGCTTTCTAGAAGAGTTTGTATGCATTATTTGAGGACATCTCTAGGACTTTCCCACATCATCAATGACTTTTCCTGTCAGTATTTTATGTGAACTCTCAGTCAAAGTTGCTGCCAGCCCACAACCCACCATCTGCACCATTACCATAGCCATCACTTGGCTATGCCAAGCTCTTGCGACTTTAGACAGATGGCCTGAAAGGTAGGTACCAACTGGCATTTTGTATATATCCAGGAGGGCTCACTGTCTCAAGCCATTTTCTGGTCAATGTAGGCAAACATATTTTTCCTTTGAGCCCTCACTTGCTCCATCTTAGCCACATGTTTATTACTTTAATCAGCACATTTTGATAGAATTTCTTGCATGTCTCCCAGGGAAAGTATGATCTCCATAAGTCCTTTCATCTTAAGAACTATTTTATTCCATCTTTGCAGGCTCAGAGTGTCTGTGAAGGGCTTGGTACATACGCATTGCTGCATAGAATATCATAAACAGTTCTAATATTTTAAATAAAAACTAATTGTGAGGAATAGAAAGTGAACTAAATATAAGAACCATTAATAGCTTACATTTTCACTCATACCTTCCTTTATGTCACACAGCCATCTTGGTCTGTTTAAGATCCAAAATAATAGAGTATGTCTTCATACAGTTTAATTTTAATGCTTTTTTTTTCCTTCAAGTTCTGTATGTGTAACAAAATTTGGAGGCTGTGAGAAATAAATTCATTCTTTTGTTTAAGGAGGAGAGGCTGCCTATCCTTAGTAAATATGGCTGTTATCTTTCCTGAGATAAAATGTCAGGTACTAGTCAGATGCTCTATTCTACAGGTCTATTATCAGTTTTGTTTTGCGGTCAAACTGGTCCCAGGAAAAGATGAGTGCATGTGTTTTGAAAATGCAGCATATTTTGTGGATTTTCTTTACATGTGGCTTTGGATTTTTGCTTTTGTTTTGAGATTTTTTGAGTCAGATAGGTTTTTTTCCTTCGTTTTCAGCTTTCACACTTTCATGCAAAATCTTGTAAATTGTGTCAAGTGAGGACATGGATACAGATAGTAGAAGTGATTTTAAAAGCCACGTAACATAAAACGATTTTTCTAAGTTCCCAGAACAGCCGGCTTTCTGTTTAATCTAATCTCTTTCGAATGTATCTTATGTTCCTGATATTTAAAGCCATGTGTTCATCTTCAAATAATCAAAAGGATAGAATCTTCAAAGAATACAGCCCATAGGCAACATGTATTATGTTACTATTTAGTTAGTTTTGACAAAGTTATCTAGGCATTTAAACATTATTATCTAGGCTTTCTTTTTCCTTCAACATAAAGACATTTAGTTCAAATTGTAGAGCAAAGAATATCTGTTTCATATTTGATATGAGATGTCTCAATTTAATTCCCATTTTCCTTCATTAGACAGACACTGAGCTAATTATTTTAAGAAATAAATGATCAATAGCAACTGATAATTAGACACAAAGGCTTTTGGGATATGCCATGTTGGCACACATGGGAAATGTTTCTTCTTTTTAAGTGTAAAACATTATAACAAAAAGACATTAATTTGAAGAAAAAAACGTGAACCGATCAAAATTTGCTTTTTCATTTTCTAGGCTATTAGAAAGATATCAATGTTTTCACAATTGAGATTTGCTAGAGACATATTGCAAAAGATAATAAAATGATATTCTACTTGTTAATTTTGGTAACAACTACCTCCAAAGGGATTATTAGACCCATGAACTGAAGTCAAATATGTAGAGTGTAGAATAATAAGTTACATTTATCAGGGTATGTACACATCATCTCTGTTTTGGTATTTCTTGTCACAAAAAAACAATGTCATATTATTTTGTTATTCAATAGTACTTGAGGAAACTACATTAATAATTACTGACAGTTTCATGGACCATCCAAACTGATATTGTTTTCACTCACTCCACTCCAACTATACAGTGCTTTTCCCATAGCCAAGAGCCAGCTTTCACATCTTTCTGCTTGATAAAATCAGTTATTCAGCCTCCATTTATTCTTTTTCTTCTATTTGCTCACCTTCTATTATACTTAGTACCACATCCTGAAGCAATGAATCGTCTTCTAATACTTTCATGTAAATGTATCTCATTTCCCCATATTCTCGAGGGAAGGCAGGTTATTTGCTTCTTTGGTGATTCACCAACATTCTTATTGCGAGGTAAAGGGCTTAATGTATTCTTGTTGATAGTTTTTTTTTGTCAGTTTAGAAGAGGACAAAGAGAGGGGACATTTTATATCCATAAATTTTAATCGTTTTACTGACTACCTACACTCCCATCATCTACATCTTTCTGAAAACATATGACTTCCCATAGGGTAAATATAACCTTTAATATACTAATTTTTTTTCTTTCATTCATGGAAATAGTCAAGTCACAGAATGTTTCTTGATGAAGATCGATGGAGGGATGATCTCTTAAAAAGGAAATTGGAGAGGTGGGAAGTTGTGAAGAGGTTGTGATTTGGCCTTTGTATGGGACAACTTCACAGCTTTGTTACCCATTAACTCTGTACCAAAATCCTCAGAGTTAAGCCATTTTTAAAAAACTAGATTGGTTTCCTGCCTCCCTTAGAGTTCGTATATGTGGTCAAAGTCATATTTTTTAAGAGGACAGATTTCTTTTGGAATTTAAACTTATTTATTGGAGTGCCCCTTGGATGTTTTTCTTGCCTTAAAATAAAACAAAACGCATAATTTTTCTTTTAAAAGGCTAGTCTCAAACTCTTGGGTTGAAGCGATCCTTTTACCTTGGCCTCCCAAAGCACTAGGATTACAGACATGAGCCACTGTGCCTGGCTTAATGCATAATTTTAAAAGAGGAATTGCATCTTGTTCTTGTCATTACTTCTGTGGTCCCCATGCTTAGAAAGAAGGAATTAGATGAAAATTATTTAGGATTTTTTTCAATTTTTAAAAAATATATTTATGAAATGATGAAAAATTGTGGTTTTTAAGCTTAATTTTGTGACCTATACGTTTTGTGTATTTAAATTTGGATAACCAACAAAGCCGTAGACATTCTCAGGAGTTTAATTTTTTTTGTATGACAAGAATTTATGGTTTGTGAGTTTTACAACATTTTATTAGGGATATTTACCAGGGAGGCATAGTAGAATTTATGCAAAGGCTTACTATCCCAAACTGGCAAAATGAAGCTCTCCGTAGAATCTGTTCACATGTACTGATTAACTTGAATGCTTATCTTGTGAGGAAGCACTATGAAAATAATGTTATTCCCTAGGTCATTAGATCAAGAAAGAGACAAAAAAACCTTTTATGACAAATTTCTGCCTTGTGCTTATATTTTACATCTTTATGAGAATGTTTTGAAGGGCAGGTGCTGTAAGACAACTGTTTCTTTGATAATCCAGTGTTGGCTACACCAAAGGGATGAGACATTGCCTAAGATATTGACTTTCTGGTATATGCTGAGAGTATAAATTTTATTCTTCCCTTCTCTCACAATGTATAGAATAATATAAATGATATTTATTGGAGGTTGGTAGAGATTTTTGAAAGAAAGTAAAATAACATGATTATTTTTAATTTTGCTTTTATAAATGATTTGAATTTTCCTTCACCTCCCAGGACTCTTGAATCCATTAGGGTTTGTGTGTGTGTGTGTATGTGTGCTGTATCTTCAAAATGGCTTATATATTTTAATAATTCAGTTTTGACAGTGTTCAAGTGCTAAGTCATTTCTACATTCATACTACCGAAAGACTTTTGAAAATACTTGTCATTTGTTAGAATACTGATCAGAAATTTTAGAAGTCCAGAATCTTCTTTTAAGTTTTGTACTAGTATTACCGTTTTGTAATCTAGGTTTGTTTAAATAGCTTGAACTTTAAACTCTGCAATTAAACTCCTATGTTTACTTTTCTACCTTTTGTTACAATTTGAATATTTGGAAAAATACTAATACACCCACCAGAAAACAATATTATTTCAGAGATTTTTAAGTTAGTATAGCTCATTGAACTGAAAATCTCTCATGTCTCAATGCACAATAATGGTAATATATTTTTATTTCATAATTAGCATCTATTTATGGGGTTTTATATTATTTGTGTGCAACATTTAGCAAGTTTTAAAAATGTGTAGAGAATTAGGTTCACCTAGAAAATATAATCTACCAGAAAGAGTTCTGTTATCTTGTGGTTTTCTGCAAGTTTCACTCCATGGAATTGCAGGGAGAAAGAAATATTATATAAATATGCCAATCATAGTCTGACACCACAGTATTATATTGACACGTCCATCAAAATGTAAGAAAAATAAAGCATTAATCTTGAGGTTTACATTCTTGTAGGTATTTTGCAGAGCAAAAGTTTTCTCTTGTACTTACACTAAGTCTTCTAGGCCTCAAAAGCATCAAGAAGAAAAGTAACCAAATAATTAGGGGTTCTATGCCTCCTCCCAAAATACCTGCCCTTGACCTGAGGAATAACATTCTAATCTGTTAATACTGGTCCAGAATATGGCTGGAAAGTGACCCTTTTCTGCTCTTCTGTTAAGAAATAATAGCGCATGCTCTTGTGACTTCTCTTTTCATGACTTGTTTGTGGGTTTCTGTCAACACCAATCAAGAGTTCGTATTAGCCAAGCATTTGTTTAGTGAGTTCCTCATTTCCACTCAGCTAAGAAAGAAAAGTCAAGACGTTCCACAGCAATAACTCAAAGGAAAAAACAAAACCAAGCAAAATAGCTTAATTCCTGACACTTGTTATTTATTGAGTCTTCTTTCATCTGTCATATAAGATATACAAGCACTAGGTTAAATTTTTAATTTTTACTTGGTTTCTCTGACAGAGACTCATAATTCTACCCTAACGGAAAAGTCATTCATTGAAAATAAATAATATATTTTAATCTCTAGATACCATCTTTTCTCTAATGTGGCGATGTGGATTTTTCTCCTAGTAGTTTCTGTTGGTAGCTATCAAGTCGAACACTAGTACCAATCAAAAAGTTAAAAATAAATCTTATTTATGTGTGGCCTTAATTATATTATTTAATGGAGAATATGATGGCCTATGTTTACATTTTTAACTTGATTCATAAATAACCATTCAGTCAAGCTTGCTAAGATTTAAAGAGGTATAATTTTAGCTTGTCAGTATTCATTGTTTGGGGCCTTGTTTATAATAAGGAACAGCAATAAGCATTACTAGTCTTTACTAAGTTGAACCTGAATATATTTAAGTGACCCAACTTGTTGACATTAAAAATAGAACAACAGAACAGGTGGGGGAGGAGGAACAAAATTACCTCAAGATATTCTTGGAGCCCTTACATTAAAAGAATGTATTTGCTATCCCAAAGACCTGACCATTGGTATTCCCCTCCCATTATTTCTCATCATGATCCATGGCCTCCTTTTCAAGCATCACTTCAATGAGGAAACAGTTGGAGAGGAGAATGTTATGATAGTATTTTCCATCCATCCTCTACCAGACCATCTCGTAATAACTTTCTTGCAAAACGCATTACAAATGTAAATAGCTATATTACTCTTGCATGATAGTAATTAATATACTGCTAACTCCAAAGGGGTTACAAAGCAGACAACATAATATCATGTTGAGAGTAATGACGCCCTCTTTTCTTTAGGACAAGTGATTAGTGTTCATGTTTAGTGCTTATGTTTTGGCATGGAAGGATGCTTTATAAGATCATTTTATTCAATATTTTTAAAATCACTTACTATATATCATGATTTACATGTATATTTTCATAAGCACATCTACTATAATTCATTCTGTTTAACGGCTAAGATGCTTCTGCATAATCACCTTGAGACTGAAGAGGTCTTTTGCTGAGATACATTTTCTCCATGACAAATCTGCACTATGGTATTTGGTAAAAACAGAAGGCCTTTCTGTTCTTTCCAAATTTTATAATTAATTAAAGACATCCACCCACCAGAAAACATCCCTTTAAAATGCATGATTGTGATATTGATGCTATACAGTGCACATTCAGACTAAAGCATAGATCTCAGATTCATGAATATAATTTTCTCTGGATAGTTAGAAAGATGTTTTACGGTGGCTTAATGTCTGAGGAATCATGCCATTTAATGAATGCACATACATATGTCCATGCCTCTGTGAGGTTGTCTCCCTGTATACATGTAACTCTACAGTCCTGAGTACACTCCTTAGCTGTTTGACATGAGATGTTGAAACATGAGGTGTTCTACACAGAGGTCTAATCAAAACTTTCTTTCAAAAGCATATCCTAGAGTGTTTAGGTCAAAATAAAATTTGTTTAATCACCTCATTCACATGTCCCAAGAGGATGAATCCTTATCCTTCATCTAGGATCAGGTTGTATATAATAACACCACTTACAGTCCTATATCTAGTGGGCAGCCCAAGTCACGAGCAAATAGATATCCTGTTGAATGGGGGACAGAGAAAGCACACCAATGTATTTCTACTGAGCTATATAATTCACTCTCCACCTTCACTTATTGACTGTGATTTTGGACACAGGTTTCATTGTGTCTCCATTTTCTTATTTGCAAAATAAATCATGTTGCTTCACAAGATTATTGTAAGGATTAACTAATATTAACATATAGGAAAGCTTAACATCCTATATTTTTACATTCACTCTTCAGTTTCATCAATCTGCCCTTCTCAGTGGAGAAACAGGTGACATCAGGTTGAGATGGAGTGCACACGATGGTTGCAACAATGATTTCAAGTTAATTTGTGTTTGTCCTAAAACAAAACTTTGAGTTCTTTATCTTTTTTGTTTTTCCCCTCTTAACTAGATTGGCAATACTATTCTTGTCTTGTTCTTTAAAAGCAAATAGTAAAATGTTTACCCATTCTTTTTCAAATACTGATTACTGTAGACAATGTCAACATCATAGTGTTTGGGTTTAGAGCAATCGTTGAAACAAGTTGCCTCACAGTCGTTTCATCAAAATACCACAAATGACAAGAGCCATAATCTTGTGCAGTGAACACTTGGATTTGCTTGTTGATTCTTGGCATCTGAAACATGACTGGAATGCACCTTTCGTGTCAGCCAAGACACTACTGGAGGGTAAAGCAGGTGGAGGGGGGTGACCATGGCTATCCTAGTTGCCTCTGCTCCTTGGTATCTGGTTTTCATTAAGTTTTGATATATTATGTCATCTCCTTGTCACATGCATTTTCACCGACATGTGGAACCATATTTCTTGTTCTTTTCCAACTCGCCTCCAAAAAATCACTTACAGAAGCCTTTGTTTGCATGGCAAATTTCTCTACTACCTTGGGGAGAAAATTTTATATTGTAGAAAGGCAAACCTCTTACCATTTTTAATCCACAAGATAAAAAACTCTTCCTTGAAAACATTTGATAGAATTGTCTTACTCTTGAAGAAGTTATTATTATCGAATGAGTTAGAAAGGACTACTCTGTTCTGGGTTTTGGGGATTCAACTAAACTAACAATTTAGTTTGGAAATCTGTATATCAAAGCAGGTGGTCACAGTTTCTTCCTACTTGTGTTTTTTGAATTCTAATTAATATAGGTGGTTTCTGAATTTCTAGGTACTTTGGGATTCACGTAACATTAGAGATCAATTAGGTTTCAGACATTTTCTGCTCAAGTGACTGCCCTGGGCGTTGTGGCTAGAGTAGGAAACTTTTTTTTTTTAATTGGAAACAAACAAAAAACTGTTTTTACCTCCCTTCCCACCCCACCGCAGAATTCCCAAATCCAACAAGGTGAAAAAGACACATGCGAAAATATTTTTAAAAAACAAGGAAGGTGACTTTATATATGTGTAACAATCGTCAGACAGAGAGAGCCTAAGTAGAAACATTCCTGGTATGGTTATTCTTAACTAACCAAAGCACATGTCTGCTGAAAGGATGGTGAACATCCTTTCAGGCTGGTGGGAGCTTCTCAACAACCACTACTGGCTCCTTGCTTACTCATTTTAAGAGCAAGTTTGGCAGTTTTTTGTTTGGAACACTGCCTTGGCTCAAATAACACCAAAAATTCCAACTTCCTTCTTTACTTTTACTATTACTACTACCAAAGTAGAACTTGTTCATATTAGGATCTCATGGGTTGTATAGAAGGAATAGATGCTTACTCAAGTTTTGCAAAGGTTTGGATAATAAAACAAACTGATAAAAGTCAAAATAACATGGATTCAGGTCTTCTGACTTTTTCCTATGAAAAAATAGGTTAAGGATACCAACTCTACTGGATTCCTGGAAAAGTTCAATGAAATAATATAGGCATGTTAGGCATTCCATAAATGTAAACTCTTCTCTAACTCTTTATAACTTTGTATCGACTACATATTCCTAATGTTTATTAGAAGGAGAACACTTTACTCAATTATTCTGAGTTCCTACTCTTAACAATTATTTTGACTTTTTAAATGTTAGTTCTTCTTGAGTTCTGATTTTGTTGGGTTCCCGTTCTTCCCTTCTCCTTTTCTTCCCAGTGCAAAGTTTTAAGAGTAGTCTCAGATAGCACTCAGCTAACAATTTCATGTGAAAAGTTAACCATGCTGAATTGACTATCAGGGTGGTAATTCCAGGAACTTGGGAAACTTTGCTAGCTTTTACTAACAGATAATGCATTTTCTTTTTATTGTTAGGAAATTGAGTGTAGACAGCACTGGAGAACAAACTCTGCTTGTATACATTGCCAACTCTTACTTCATTTAGTTTTACAAACCACCCCAAACTTAATTTTAGCCAAAAATGTAAACCATTTCCCACAGTAAAAGTTGTGCTAATTACCAATTTGATGTTTATGTCTTTTCTACTCCTCTGTTGAGTGAATTGTTCCAACTGAGCCGTGAGATAGCCAAGGGACAAAGGGTAAGGCCAGGGGGGTCACTGGCTGCTGTGTTTCCCCCAAACTGTGACCAAGTTCTAGGATTTCAATGTTTCTTTTCTCCTACTTGTCTTTGATAAAGGTCCCTTAGGCACTGATGTTTTTAAAATTCTCCATGTGCTCTGTTAAACAACTCCCTTAGGCTCTCAGTCCCTGTAGCAATGACGGATTCTGACACTTAGTTACAGGAGCTCATGGACATCCAATTCAAGCAGTCCTCCTGGCCTCCAGTCTCAGCTCTGCCCCTTACTAGCAGTGTGACTTCATCTTTAAAATGGGGATTAGAGTTTCCGCTCATAGTACAGATTATGGTACCCGTCTCATAGGTAAGATAAACGCACCTAGCACACAGCATAGAACACCGTAAGTGCTGAATAAATGGTATCTGACATCATTATTACAAACTAATTAATGGTGATCATTTATACCAACTTTGCATCTTATTCACGGATAGTACTGTCATCCCTCAGCAATTAAGCATTTGTCACTGAAAAGTCTTAAAGGAGCAATGTTATACACTGAGCCCTGAGAAGGAGAAGTCTTTGTCGTGTTAGCCACACTGCCTCACAGGCGACTGCTGGCTCCTTTCTGAACAGAGACCAGAGAAAGAGAGAGAGTTAAGTGCTCATAAAATCACTTCAGTCATAATATTTGAGAGTTGGTGATTATCTTTGCATTCACTTGGGTTCTCCCAGGAGCAGACACTGAGCTAAAGGTTCAAGTACAGATAGTTTATTTGAGATGTGTAGAAACACTAGCAGTGAATGTGAGTTGGAACAAGGCTACCTTACCAATTCAGTTACCACTGTGGGTAACTGGAGATCAGTCTCACTAGGGCAACTCTAAGAACTAATGCAGGGTATACACCTAGGAGTTATCACACCCAAGAGGTGAGGGAGTTGGGTTATTTATATACCAACCCTTGGTGTTTATATGCCTTCACTAGTTGGTATCTCCCAGTGGTTTGCTAGTTCCTCAGCACTTCAAGCTTTCTACAAAGAAGAACAAAGAAGATGTAGCCACCAGAGAGATCCTTACATAAAGAAATGTAGCAACTGTGTGTTCAGTGGTGGTAAGGACAAAAGGATATAAATGGGCACAAAAAGCATCTGTTTTAATTACTTACACAGTAATATGGGCATGAACTTGGGGAAGTTTTAATGAGAATCTTCTGAACATACATTCTTACAGATACAACAGGTTTATATTGAAATTTGATAATAAAACAAATGTAGTTTTTGGTAAAGAAAATCTATACCATGCCTATGGAATTTTAGAAACTTCCTCCAAATCACCAATTCTTGTACACTGGCTTCTAAATGAGGCCATTTGTAGCCGGGTGTGGTGGCTCAAAGCCTGTCATCCCAGCACTTTGGGAGGTCGAGGTGAGAGAATTGCCTGAGTCCAGGCGTTCAAGACCAGCCTGGGCAACTTGGTGAGACCTTGTCTCTACAATAAATAAATAAATAATTAGCCAGGCATGGTGGTGCATATCTGTGGTTCCAGCTACTTGGAAGGCTGAGGTAGAGGGATCACCTGAGTACAGCAGGTCGAGGCTGTGGCGGCCATGAGCGTGCCACTGCACTCCAACCTGGGTGACAGAGTGAGACTCTGAATTAAAAAAATAAATAAAAAATAAAAACAAACAAACAAATAAATAAATGAGCCCATTTGCTCATTTTTATCAGTTTCACCCATGAGTTTGTCCATCTCTCTGAAATTTGAGGGGAATAATTAGTACTTCACCCAGCTTCCCTTTCTTTTTGCCATCTTATCTATCTCCCTGAGCTACTTTGTATTTCAGTGTTATCCAGAACTGATAGGACAAAGTTTATCTTAATCTAATATTCTACTTCTCAAAGAGAAATACTTACTACAGATTGAGTGTCTCTTATCCAAAATACCTGGGACCAGAAGTGTTTTGTATTTCAATCTTTTCACATTTTGGAATATTTGCATATACATAATGAGATATCTTGGGAATAGGACCCACCACCATTTAAACACAAAATTTATTTTTGTTTTATATATATCTTACACACAGAATCTGAAGATAATCTTATGTAATATTTACAAATAATTTTGTGCATAAAACAAGTTTTGCTGCCATCCATCACTTGAGATAAGGTGTAGAATTTTCCACTTGTGGTGTCATGTTAGCACTCAAAAAGTTTCAGATTTTGGAACATTTCAGATTTCAGATTTTTGAATTACAGATGCTTAACCTGTATACAGAATCGTCGATAACCACTCTACTACCTGATCTGCTCAGTAGTGCACTCATTTGCAGATTCTACCAGCTTCTGTCCTTTTGTTATACTGTTGATAATTGTCATTCCTCTGATATATTCCATGTGCACCTCTGTCTTGACAACTATGGGGGAAAAGCAATACTGAAATCTTCATACCTGGTGCTTCATTTTATGTGAGCTCCCTGAAGGGACAGGCTTGTGGCTGTGCCTACATTCCTGTGAAATTAATGCTCCTTCTTCAGACTACTGTTATTCTATTTATAGCCACAGGGCTTCAGTTTTATAAGTGTCCAGAAAGTTCTGAGTAGTGCACAGAATTCTATATACACAGCAAATGCAACCTTGGCAAAAATGTAGTCCCTGGTGAGAGAGGAAAACAGAGAATCAACAATCCTTTGCTTTTATTGGAATAATAAAACTGGAGCAGTTTGTGTCTGAATGCCCTTGTAAATCAGATTTTTTCCATGTAAATTCTATAGCCAGAATATAATGGACATTGCCATGAATGTGGTAAGTGGAGAAATATAGTCTTTGGAGGGAACTTGACTTCTTCTCAACGTTCTTTGTTTACTCATTCAAATGTGCCTATTTTTATAGATGGTTGATTACATGAAGCAGTATTTCATGTTGAAATGAGTAGGAAGAGAATTAGCCTATGTCTACCAAAACATTAAGGGCAAGTGAGTACAATCATTTACTTTTACTGTCTCTCAATTCTTATTTTTCTTTTTTCAATGTATTAAAATTTTGAACAAATGTGTGTGGAGTATGCTATTCTTGATGTTTATTAAGGAGAGGGTGTTTTACGTAATTTATAGAACCTGCTATTAATTATTATTTTGACACTTTGAATGTAATTAATTTGTATTTAAAAATCATATAGCTAACATTGCCGTATTAAACAATATTATAAAACACCTATCTTCAAATGCTGCCACATTTGGCTCAGGGATAGTGAAAATGATGGTATCAGACTTTCAAAATACAATAGGTAATGGAATGGAGTCTGATATGTAATAAGATGATCTAAACATATCTATAAGTGCAACAAACCAATGGAATAACTCCACTGTTCACAGGAATAGATGTGATTATTTGAATTTATATTGGTCCATGGATATTTAGCTGGGCTGCCTGTGCTTCTGGTAGCTCTTTGAGAAAAAATCTACAGATTTAAATTGGTTAAAAATCTCTCTCTCATTTCTCTCTCTCTCCTTTTCTCTCTCTCCCATTCTGTCTCTGTCTCTGTCACCATGGTGAGTATAGTTCACATTTCTCTTTATTATATCATCTTGCAAGACTTTCAGAATCAAGCGATTCCTCATGAAACAACAAAAATAAAAAAATTCCCATTTTCTGGCAAATTTGATGTAAAATTGTCAATTATGCAAGATAACACTTAAAAAGGAGACCCTCACGAGGGACATACATGGTCACTTAAGGAATAGTATTTCTGATGGCATGAACATTTGCTCTTAATCATATTCAAGACACTCATTATTCCAACTCTACCGGGGGCTTCTTGTTTAGAAGCAGTTTGCTAAGGCAGGTAGCTTAGAAGAAATAGACATTTTGTTTTGTTTTCATTTCTTAGGCTTATAGGCTAAGTAACACAGAACCAAGCTTTTAAAATTTTCTCTTTGTAAATATTAATCTTATGAGTAAAAAATAAGTTCTGGTTTTAATTTATAATTTTTGGTATACTGACATTAATCTCTTAAAAATATGTATATTAGCCATTTCATTTATCTGAGTTATCTGTTCACGTGCTTGGCTCATTTTTTTATTTTTTAGTTTCATTCAGCAAGTATTTACTAATGGACAATTTTGTTTCATCTATAATTCTACTCACTCCTTTTCCTTCCAGATTATTTTGAAGCAAATTAAAATTATAATATCTTTAAATATGTACACATATATCTCTAAAATATATAGACCCTTTTAAAAAACATAACCCCATTGCTAAAATTAATGCCTAAATTAATAATATGTCAATACAGATCAAGTATTCAATGTTCAGGTTTTCTCTTAAAAATTTCAGTTTGACTTAGAACCCAAATAATGTCTACACTTGTGACTGGGTGACATATTTCTTCAATCCTGTTTATAGGTCATATCTTCATTTCTCTTTTTTTCTGCAATTTTTTTTTCAAATAAGGAACAAAGTTATTTGTCCTGTAGAGTTTGCTAAAACCTGAAATTTTCTATTGCTTCCCCCTGGTTTCATTTAGTATACTCCTCTACCCTCTGTTTCTTGTGAATTAATAATTAAACTTTGTGGTTTGGAAAAAATTACTTCCTAGGTGGTACCATAAAGATGGATATAATGTCTAGTTGCCTCATTTTGTGTTATGCAACAGTCTTTGCTGATCATAGTCAAGACTCATTAATCCATTAGAAGTGGCAAAATGATGATATTCTAATTCTATTATTCCTTTCTTATTAATTAATTGGAATATTTGTATAAAGAGAACTGCCACTTTTCAACTATTCAGTAACTTGTAATATAGTTTGTATAGAAAAGGTGGGATAATTGCTTAATTATTTCCATTTGTAATCAAGCATGATAATTTACTTTCCTAACATTTTGTAAAAGTGTAGTTTTTGGCCTGAGCTCGCAAGTTCAAGACCAGCCCGGGTAACTTGGCAAGACCTCATCTCACAATACTAAAAAAAAAAAAAAAAAAAAAAAGCCGGGCATGGTAGAGCACACCTGTAATTCTAGCTTCTTGGAAGACTGAGGTGGAAGGATTACAGAACCTAGCAGGTCGACACTGGGGTGGCCGTGAGTGTGCCACTGCACTCCAGCCTGGGCGATGGAGTGATACTCTAACTCAAAAAAAAAAAAAAAAAAGTGTAGGTTTTGTTTTATTTTGTGTATTTGGTATGTTTTGTTTTATTTTGTTTTGAGTATTGTTATGAACTGATGGAAGTAAAGGCATTTACTATGTTCCAATCTATTGCAGTTGCATTTCTTGTTGATGCTTACATTGTCCCATTTAAAGAGGTCAGTGGGCAACTCTCCAAATTGTTTTCTGAGACATTGTTTTAGTCAGCACAAGCTGCCATAACAAAGTATTATAGACTGGGTAGTTTAAAACAGTGGAAATGTATTTTTCTTGGTTTTGGAAGCTGAAAGTCTCAGACCAGGGTGCCAGCATAGTTGAGTTCTGGTAAAAGCTGCAGTCTTGCAGTGTCAGTCTTCTTGCTGTGTTCTCATATGGCTAAAAGAGAATGATGAACCTCTCTGGTGTCTCTTTTTGTAAGGGCAGTAATCCAATCATGAACTCCCTCCTCCCCGTTTAAACCTAATTGCCTCCCAAAGGCCTCATCTCTAAACACCATTACATTGGGAGTTAGGGCTTCAGCATATGACTTTTGGGAGGATGCAATGTACCCTGTAGCTGTCATTTTGATACAATCCTAGTAATGTCATTTGCTCTGCTTTCAGGCATAACAAGATATACCAATCTCATTTTGCACTTTTCATATCCCAGCACTGGAGTCAGTGAATTTTTCAAGGAGACTTGGTTCTCTTGAATGGGAAAAGATAGTTAACAAACAAAATCTAGACACTGGGAGTACTTATAGCTTTTGGTTTGGTAATTGTTTGTAGACATTTTCGGTGAACAGTCCAGGATTTTGTTTTCCAAGATAAAATACACCATAGTTTCATACTATTTCCAATTCAAATCTATGACCATATGCTTTCATTAACCTCATTTATCTTATATCTTCATCTCTTTTTATACATCAAAGGACTTGTTTTGTTAAGGGGACCATAGAATTATTAGATATTTGTAAAATGAATGTTAGAATAACAATGTAATCTTAGACTACAATATAATACTGAAAGTTTAGGATATTTTTATAATTTTTTTCCCCTGCTTTGGGTATATCCCAATGGACATTACAACCAAATTACTGTGTATCAAAATCACTTAGTACATTCTTCTCTCTGTGCTTATGCCACCAATTGTATTCTCCTTTGGGTTTACTTGTTTCATTTTACTTTAGGTTGAGTTAGATTCCTGATCTAATTCTATTTTATTATATTTAGTATATTCAAATAAGTCTTATTTTTATCTCTTTTATTTCTACCCTATTCCTTCTTTTCAAACAAAAATAGTTGTTTAAAATTATAACTTATTTCTTATTTAATGTAGGCAAATACATTTATGAGTGCTTATAGTCCATTACCATTTTTTAGATTCATGGTATCATACTATTCTGTTTTATCCATTCAGCTTTTCTCACATAACAACATATCCTGGTGCTCCATTTATAATAGCAAATGTAAACATTATCCATTCATTTTTTGACAAATGCACAAAATTCCATTTTGTGAGTACACCACAGCTTAATAAATCAGCTCCCAATTGATAAGTAATTGGCTTATTTTCAGATGTTTGTTATGAAATACTGTCCCAGTAAAGATTCCTCAGCATACACAAAGAATCTTTCTGTAAGTACCTTTGGGGTTCAAATACAGAGCTATTTTGTAATGGCTAAATCTCAGAATGTGCCAAAGTGAAAATGAAGATCACTGTAATCTTACCACCCAGAGATGATTATCATTAATCTTTCCCTTCCAACTTCTGTTCTGTATGTATATATACCCACAACTCTAAAAGCATAGGTAATTGCTGTAGATGCTTGTAGCCTTTTTTCTCAGTTAATATTGAGGTATAAGTATTATCTATATCAAAAACAATTCTTCATAAACATTATTTTAATGTTTGCATAATATTATCCTAGTATAATTAACCACTCCTCATAACGTACAGACATATTCTACCCCTCATGCATATTGCTGTATTACGAATAAAGGAAGATATATAGATTTGTACTCTGAGCAACAGTGCACATGTACCTACATTACCTGTCTGTGGAACCTCCTTTTCTGAGTTTGATTCAGTAGGTCTGAGGCAGGACCTGAGAGCCAATGCTCTCCTTTTCTGAGTTTGATTTAGTAGGTCTGAGACAGGACCAGTATCCCTTATCCTTGGACAGTATATCAAATAACAAAGTACATAGGAATACGATAGCCCAGTATTTTAGTGTACTTTTTTTAAGACTGAAAAGAGAGATTGGATTTGGTGTGTTTAAATTAGATGCATTGACACCCTAGTAATTATATTTACTGAGCTCTCTAAGAGACTTTCTAAGACAGATGCTTGTTTTAGACTCTTTTAGCCACATCCCAACTAAAGCCACATTACTGGATTGTGTGATGTCTGGATACCCTCTCTTCTCTCTGAATCCTTTGATCCCAGGAACACTTTTCTCTGACTTTCCAGTATCTGTCATTAGGTCTATTATAGATGTGATAAAGTTAAACATCAAAAATATGGAGGTTCTTTGCTGTGATAAGCTAGAGAGTAATTTCTTAGTGAAGAAAAATACAGTATGGAGTTCCTTTTCATTCTACTCCATATGTTACTGAGTCAACACCACACTGTGTTGTATTTGAAGCTTTTCCAATGAGACAGGTCGTGGAATATGAACTGAAGAGGCTCCAAAATTTCCCTGGAATACATCTTTCTATATCTCTTACAGAGTCCATATTCCCAAATCATTCAATACACAAATATTTGGCTGGCTAGATCTAGGAATGCAAGTATAAGTAGCAAATTATACCTACTTTCAAGAATCTTTGAGTTTAATGGATTAGACAAGCAAGAAAATTGGTAATTAAAGAATTTATATATGGCAAATACTATTGTGAGTTATGAACAAGCACAAGGAGGGAATGCTAGCTCAATATTTTAGAATATTTTTTCTAGGATAAGTGAAAGCAAGGCATATTTAGCCAAGGAATATAATAGAAGAAGTTATGGTGGTAGAAGAGAATATCTTATAGGAAGGTTTAGGAATTCAAAAAGGAAAGAAGAGCTGTGTGCAGTGGCTCATGCCTGTAATCCCAGTGCTTTGGGAGTTGGAGGCAAGAGGATTGCCTGGGCCCAGAAGTTTAAGACCAGCCTGGGCAACTTAGTGAGACCTCATTTCTACAATAAATTAAAAATTAGCCGGGCGTGATGGCATGGGCCTGTGGTTCCAGTTGCTTAGAACGCTGAGGCAGAAAGATCGCCTGAGCCCAGCAGGTTGAGGCTGCGGTGGCCGTGAGCGTGCCATTGCACTCCAGCCTGGGCAACAGCGTGAGACT